>CM033636.1:34388271-34395771 GCA_019453435.1 Rhinogobius similis | reverse complement strand
CCTCCCTCCTCCTCCTCCTCTCCTCCTCCTCCCCTCCTCCTCCCCTCCTCCTCTCCTCCTCCTCCTCTCCTCCTCTCTCCTCCCCTCCTCCTCCCCTCCTCCTCCCCCTCCCCCTCCTCCTCCTCCTCCTCCCCTCCTCCTCCTCCTTGTCTCTTTCAGGGTCGTCTTGTGTTCTTGTAAAACTGATCAGATAAAGTCTCTTTCCTCTTGTCTTGTCATCTCCTCGTTACCTCGAGTTTTATCTTTGAATCCTTGTCTCCTCTCCTTGTCTCCTCTCCTTGTCTCCTCTCTCCTCCTCTCCTCTCTCCTCTCCTTGTCTCCTCTCTCCTCCTCTCCTCTCTCCTCTCCTTGTCTCCTCTCTCCTCCTCTCCTCTCTCCTCTCCTTGTCTCCTCTCCTCCTCTCCTCTCTCCTCTCCTTGTCTCCTCTCTCCTCCTCTCCTCTCTGCTCTCCTTGTCTCCTCTCTCCTTGTCTCCTCTCTCCTTGTCTCCTCTCTCCTTGTTTCCTCAGAGGTCAGTATTGTTTGCTGAGATTATCAGATCAATGTTTTTTCACTTCTTTGCATCTTCCTCCTCTTTCCTTGTCTCCTCGTCTCGTCTCCTCCTCTCTTTCCCCTCTCTCTCCCCTGTTTCTCCCCTGCCCCCCCCCCCCGTCCCTCCCCCTGTTTCTCCCCCCTCCGTTTCAGGAGATGATTCTCAAACGGGCCGCAGACATCGCTGAAGCTCTGTACTCCGTCCCTCGGGGTCACGCTCAGATCCCGGCGCTGGGAAACTCGCCCCACGGCATGATGGGAGTTCAGTCCTTCGGGGGTCAGCTGTCCGTCAACGACAGCAACCAGGGTACGAGACCATGTTTACGTGTTTACATTTACATCATAAACAACAACGACAACAACAACAACACCCAGGGTACGAGCTCGTGTTTACATTTACATTTACATCATAAACAACAACAACAACAACAACCACAACAACCACAACCAGGGTACGAGACCATGTTTACGTTTACATTTACATCATAAACAACAACAACAACAACAACAACAACCACAACAACCAGGGTAGGAGACCATGTTTATGTATTTACATTTACATCATAAACAACAACAACAACAACGACAACGACAGCAACCAGGGTACGAGCTCATGTTTACGTTTACCTCATAAACAACAACAACAACCACAACAACAACCACAACAACCAGGGTACGGGCTCATGTTTACGTTTACATTTACATCATAAACAACAACAACAACAACCACGACAACGACAGCACCCAGGGTACGGGCTCATGTTTACGTTTACATTTACCTCATAAACAACAACAACAACAACAACAACACCCAGGGTACGGGCTCATGTTGACGTGTTTACATTTACATCATAAACAACAACAACAACACCCAGGGTACGGGCTCATGTTGACGTGTTTACATTTACATCATAAACAACAACAACAACAACAACAACAACAACAACAACACCCAGGGTACGGGCTCATGTTGACGTGTTTACATTTACATCATAAACAACAACACCCAGGTCCAAACGTGTTCACTCAGATTGACCTCATGACTGTGAGTCGTGTCGGTGCTTCAGGACAGGTTTGTGCCGCTGTCAGTGTCAAAACTCACAAACAGGAACCTGCTTCGGCGTCAGGCGCAACATAAAACAATGAATAAAATATAATAAAATATATAAAAGAGGCAGAAGATGAAGAATAAAATAGACTCAGACTAAATACAGAATGTACAGCTGGACAGAGCAAAGGTCCTGGAAAAGGTCCTGGAGACACAGGTCCTGGAGACACAGGTCCTGGAGACACAGGTCCTGGAGACACAGGTCCTGGAGACACAGGTCCTACAGACACAGGTCCTGGAGACACAGGTCCTGGAGACACAGGTCCTGGAGACACAGGTCCTACAGACAAATCAAAATCAAATCCATTTATGTTTCTAATGCCCAAAACCACAACAACAGTTGCCTCGATGGGCCACAGGTCAAAGCAGTTCAGATAACTGTCCCAGAATGCCCCTGTCCTTTGACCCTCCTTCAGGAAAAACTACAAAAAACCCCACGGGACAAAGTATAAACCTGAGGAGAACCACAGTGAAGGAGAGATCCTACTCCCACGGACGGACAGGCTGCAGATGAACTAGGACTGACATCCACTTGGACTGAACCAGAACCACTCAAGAGGGAGGAGGCTTTAAAGAGTTCATCCAGGAGGACGAGGAGCAGTCCACCAGTGTAGAGAGATCCTCCAGGAGGACGAGGAGCAGTCCACCAGTGTAGAGAGATCCTCCAGGAGGACGAGGAGCAGTCCACCAGTGTAGAGAGATCCTCCAGGAGGACGAGGAGCAGTCCACCAGTGTAGAGAGATCCTCCAGGAGGACGAGGAGCAGTCCACCAGTGTAGAGAGATCCTCCAGGAGGACGAGGAGCAGTCCACCAGTGTAGAGAGATCCTCCAGGAGGACGAGGAGCAGTCCACCAGTGTAGAGAGATCCTCCAGGAGGACGAGGAGCAGTCCACCAGTGTAGAGAGATCCTCCAGCAGGAGATGAGGAGCAGTTCATCTAAGTAGATGGAGTTGGTCCAGGCAGACGAGGTGTGGCTAATCCAGCTGTCCAGGGGGAGGAGCATAGATCGTCCAGTGTAGAGATCGATCCTCCAGACAGATGGGGGGTGGGGGGGTCAGTGTCTGAAACAGAGAGAGAAACATGTGAACAGCAATGAACAGACTACAGTTGAAGTAATATTAAATATTGTTGATGGTAAAGTAGAAGAACCAGAGGATAGTGTTCAGCTCCATACTTCTCCAGCAGAGTCGCTCCAAGGGCAGCGTAGCTAAAACTGTAGGTTTTTATTTCTGTTCCTAACTGGCCTGACCATAAGCTATTTCAAAGAGGAACGTTTTGAGCTGGTCTTAAATGTAGAGACTGTGTCGGCCTCTTTTACATGAACAGGAGCTGGTTCCATAACAGGAGCTTGGTAGCTAAATGCTCGACCTCCTACTGTGCTTTTAGAGACTCTGGGACTAACAATAGTCCAGCATTTTGAGAACGAAGAGCTCTGTTTGGATGGTACGCTACTATTGCATCTTTGAGGTCGATGGGGCCATATTGTTTAAAGCTTTATAAGTCAGGAGGAGGATTTTAAATTTGATTCTAAACTCAACAGAAGCCAGTGAAGAGACTCTAACACTGGTGAAATATGATCTCTTCTTCTAGTACCTGTTAATAATCTTGCTGCTGCATTTTGAACCAGTTAAAGCTTCTTCTAGAGCTTTTAGGACACGCTGTGAGCAGAGCGTTACAATAGTCTAATCTGGATGTGACAAATGCATGGATGAGTTTTTCGGCATCGTCTCTGGGCAGGATTTTTCTAATTTTGGCTGATGTTACAGATGAAAGTCGGCTGTTTTACAGGCTTGATTTATATGTGCTTTGAACCAGAGATCTGGGTCAAATAGGACCCCAAGGTTTCTTACAGTAGAGCTGGGGGCTACAGTGATATTGTCCAGAGAAACTATCTGGTCAGATAAAGAGTCTGGCAGGTGCTTAGGGCCCAGCAGAATGACCTCGGTTTGTTCAGGGTTAAGGAGCAGATAATTAAGAGTCATCCAAGTTTTTATGTCTTTCACGCAGGAAAGTATGACATCATCACATCAAACAGGCCAGAGGCTCAGGGGCGGGGCCTGGGTCAGGGGCGGGGCCTGGGTCAGGGGCGGGGCCTGGGTCAGGGGTGGGGCCAGGCTCAGGGGCGGGGCCAGGCTCAGGGGCGGGGCCTGGGTCAGGGGTGGGGCCAGGCTCAGGGGCGGGGCCAGGCTCAGGGGTGAGGCCAGGCTCAGGGGCCAGGTCAGGGTCAGGTTTATGGTGTTTCTGTCTGGTTTCAGGAGGATTTCTGGTGTTTTATGGTGCTTCTGTCTGGTTTCAGGGGGAGTTATGGTGTTTTATGGTGTTTCTGTCTGGTTTCAGGAGGATTTCTGGTGTTTCATGGTGTTTCTGTCTGGTTTCAGGAGGATTTCTGGTGTTTTATGGTGTTTCTGTCTGGTTTCAGGAGGATTTCTGGTGTTTTATGGTGTTTCTGTCTGGTTTCAGGGGGAGTTATGGTGTTTTATGGTGTTTCTGTCTGGTTTCAGGAGGATTTCTGGTGTTTTATGGTGTTTCTGTCTGGTTTCAGGGGGAGTTATGGTGTTTCATGGTGCTTCTGTCTGGTTTCAGGGGGATTTCTGGTGTTTTATGGTGTTTCTGTCTGGTTTCAGGAGGATTTCTGGTGTTTTATGGTGTTTCTGTCTGGTTTCAGGAGGATTTATGGTGTTTTATGGTGTTTCTGTCTGGTTTCAGGAGGATTTCTGGTGTTTTATGGTGTTTCTGTCTGGTTTCAGGGGGAGTTATGGTGTTTTATGGTGTTTCTGTCTGGTTTCAGGAGGATTTCTGGTGTTTTATGGTGTTTCTGTCTGGTTTCAGGAGGATTTCTGGTGTTTTATGGTGTTTCTGTCTGGTTTCAGGAGGATTTCTGGTGTTTTATGGTGTTTCTGTCTGGTTTCAGGAGGATTTCTGGTGTTTCATGGTGTTTCTGTCTGGTTTCAGGAGGATTTCTGGTGTTTTATGGTGTTTCTGTCTGGTTTCAGGAGGATTTCTGGTGTTTTATGGTGTTTCTGTCTGGTTTCAGGAGGAGTTCTGGTGTTTTATGGTGTTTCTGTCTGGTTTCAGGAGGAGTTCTGGTGTTTTATGGTGTTTCTGTCTGGTTTCAGGAGGAGTTCTGGTGTTTTATGGTGTTTCTGTCTGGTTTCAGGAGGAGTTCTGGTGTTTTATGGTGTTTCTGTCTGGTTTCAGGGGGATTTCTGGTGTTTCATGGTGCTTCTGTCTGGTTTCAGGAGGAGTTCTGGTGTTTCATGGTGCTTCTGTCTGGTTTCAGGAGGAGTTCTGGTGTTTCATGGTGCTTCTGTCTGGTTTCAGGAGGAGTTCTGGTGTTTTATGGTGTTTCTGTCTGGTTTCAGGAGGATACAGCCGCGGCTCTAACTCCGTGTCTCCTCGAGGTTACGCTCCGAGTTCGACGCCTCAAAACTCAAACTACAACAGCGTCAACGGCTACAACAACAACATGAACCTGAGCAACTCTCCAGGATTCATCAACGGGAACTCGTCCTCTCCGTACGCAAGTGAGGGACATCTGCCCGTCCGTTTAAACGTCCGTCCATCTGTCCATCTGTGTGTCCTTCTGACCTTCTGTCCGTCTGTCCTTCTGTCCTTCTGTCCTTCTGTCCTTCTGTCCTTCCGTCCTTCTGTCCTTCTGTCCTTCTGTCCTTCTGTCCTTCCGTCCTTCTGTCCTTCTGTCCTTCTGTCCTTCCGTCCTTCTGTCCTTCTGTCCTTCTGTCCATCTGTCCTTCTGTCCTTCTGTCTGTCCTTCTGTCCTTCTGTCCTTCTGTCTGTCCTTCTGTCCTTCTGTCCATCTGTCCTTCTATCCTTCTGTCCGTCTGTCCGTCCGTCTGTCCTTCCGTCCTTCCCTCCTTCTGTCCTTCTGTCCCCTCTGTCCTTCTGTCTGTCCTTCTGTCCTTCTGTCCTTCTGTCCTTCTGTCCTTCTGTCCTTCCGTCCTTCTGTCCTTCCGTCCTTCTGTCCTTCTGTCCTTCTGTCCATCTGTCCTTCTGTCCTTCTGTCTGTCCTTCTGTCCTTCTGTCCTTCTGTCTGTCCTTCTGTCCTTCTGTCCTTCTGAGTGTCCTTCTATCCTTCTGTCCGTCTGTCCGTCCGTCTGTCCTTCCGTCCTTCCCTCCTTCTGTCCTTCTGTCCCCTCTGTCCTTCTGTCTGTCCTTCTGTCCTTCTGTCCTTCTGTCCTTCTGTCCTTCCGTCCTTCTGTCCTTCTGTCCATCTGTCCTTCTGTCCTTCTGTCCGTCTGTCCGTCCGTCTGTCCTTCCGTCCTTCCCTCCTTCTGTCCTTCTGTCCCCTCTGTCCTTCTGTCCTTCCGTCCTTCTGTCCTTCTGTCCTTCTGTCTGTCCTTCTGTCCTTCTGTCCTTCTGTCTGTCCTTCTGTCCTTCTGTCCTTCTGAGTGTCCTTCTATCCTTCTGTCCTTCTGTCCGTCTGTCCGTCCGTCTGTCCTTCCGTCCTTCCCTCCTTCTGTCCTTCTGTCCCCTCTGTCCTTCTGTCCTTCTGTCCTTCTGTCCTTCCGTCCTTCCCTCCTTCTGTCCTTCTGTCCCCTCTGTCCTTCTGTCCTTCTGTCCTTCCGTCCTTCCCTCCTTCTGTCCTTCTGTCCCCTCTGTCCTTCTGTCCTTCTGTCCTTCTGTCCTTCTGTCCTTCTGTCCTTCTGTCCTTCTCTCCTTCTCTCCTTCTGTCCTTCTGTCCCCTCTGTCCTTCTGTCCTTCTGTCCTTCCGTCCTTCTGTCCTTCTGTCCTTCTGTCCTTCTCTCCTTCTCTCCTTCTGTCCTTCTGTCCTTCTGTCCTTCTGTCCTTCTGTCCTTCTGTCCGTCTGTCCGTCTGTCCTTCTGTCCTTCTGTGTGTCCTTCTGTCCTTCTGTCCATCTGTCCTTCTGTCCTTCTGTCCGTCTGTCCGTCTGTCCTTATGTCCTTATGTCCTTATGTCCTTCTGTCCTTCTGTCCTTACGACCTTCTGTCCGTCTGTCCGTCTGTCCTTCTGTCCTTCTGTCCCCTCTGTCCTTCTGTCCATCTGTCCTTCTGTCCTTCTGTCCTTACGTCCTTCTGTCCCTCTGTCCGTCTGTCCTTCTGTCCTTCTGTCCTTCTGTGTGTCCTTCTGTCCTTCTGTGTGTCCTTCTGTCCTTCTGTCCGTCTGTCCTTCTGTCCGTCTGTCCTTCTGTCCTTCTGTCCATCTGTCTGTCCTTCTGTCCCTCTGTCCGTCTGTCCTTCTGTCCTTCTGTCCTTCTGTGTGTCCTTCTGTCCTTCTGTGTGTCCTTCTGTCCTTCCGTCCTTCTCTCCTTCTGTCCTTCTGTCCTTCTGTCCTTCTGTCTGTCCTTCTGTCCTTCTGTCCTTCTGTCTGTCCTTCTGTCCTTCTGTCCTTCTGTCCTTCTGTCTGTCCTTCTGTCCTTCTGTCCTTCTGTCCTTCTGACCTTCTGTCCTTCTGTCCTTCTGACCTTCTGTCCTTCTGTCTGTCCTTCTGTCCTTCTGTCCTTCTGTCCTTCTGTCTGTCCTTCTGTCCTTCTGTCCTTCTGTCCTTCTGTCCTTCTGACCTTCTGTCCTTCTGTCCTTCTGACCTTCTGTCCTTCTGTCCTTCTGTCCTTCTGTCCTTCTGTCCGTCCGTCCGTCCTTCCGTCCTTCCGTCCTTCCGTCCCCTCTGTCCTTCTGTCCTTCTGTCCTTACGTCCTTACGTCCTTACGTCCTTCTGTCCGTCTGTCTGTCTGTCCTTCTGTCCTTCTGTCTGTCCTTCTGTCCTTCTGTCCTTCTGTCTGTCCTTCTGTCTGTCCTTCTGTCCTTCTGTCCGTCTGTCCGTCTGTCCGTCTGTCCTTCTGTCCTTCTGTCCATCTGTCCTTCTGACCTTCTCTCCGTCTGTCCTTCT
>CM033636.1:34283271-34380771 GCA_019453435.1 Rhinogobius similis | reverse complement strand
CATATGTGTTTAGTGGGAGGAGCCTGTTGTATGTGTTTAGTGGGAGGAGCCTGTCATATGTGTTTAGTGGGAGGAGCCTGTCGTACATGTGTTTAGTGGGAGGGGAGTCCTAACGACTGAGCTAAGGGCTGAGCTAAGGGCTGAGCTAACGACTGAGCTAAGGGCTGAGCTAAGGGCCGAGCTAACGACTGAGCTAAGGGCTGAGCTAAGGGCCGAGCTAAGGGCTGAGCTAAGGGCTGAGCTAAGGGCCGAGCTAAGGGCTTAGCTAACGACTGAGCTAAGGGCTGAGCTAAGGGCTGAGCTAAGGGCTGAGCTAATGACTGAGCTAAGGGCTGAGCTAAGGGCCGAGCTAACGGCTGAGCTAAGGGCTGAGCTAAGGGCTGAGCTAACGACTGAGCTAAGGGCTGAGCTAAGGGCTGAGCTAAGGGCTGAGCTAAGGGCTGAGCTAAGGGCTGAGCTAACGACTGAGCTAAGGGCTGAGCTAAGGGCTGAGCTAAGGGCTGAGCTAATGACTGAGCTAACGACTGAGCTAAGGGCTGAGCTAAGGGCCGAGCTAGCGACTGAGCTAAGGGCTGAGCTAATGACTGAGCTAAGGGCTGAGCTAACGGCTGAGCTAAGGGCTGAGCTAAGGGCCGAGCTAAGGGCCGAGCTAAGGGCCGAGCTAAGGGCCGAGCTAACGACTGAGCTAAGGGCTGAGCTAAGGGCTGAGCTAAGGGCCGAGCTAAGGGCCGAGCTAACGACTGAGCTAAGGGCTGAGCTAAGGGCCGAGCTAAGGGCCGAGCTCGAGAGCTAAGGGCCGAGCCGAGCTAACGGCTGAGCTAACGTCTGAGCTAAGGGCTGAGCTAACGACTGAGCTAAGGGCTGAGCTAAGGGCTGAGCTAACGACTGAGCTAAGGGCTGAGCTAAGGGCTGAGCTAAGGGCTGAGCTAAGGGCTGAGCTAAGGGCTGAGCTAAGGGCTGAGCTAAGGGCTGAGCTAAGGGCTGAGCTAACGACTGAGCTAAGGGCTGAGCTAAGGGCTGAGCTAAGGGCCGAGCTAAGGGCCGAGCTAACGACTGAGCTAAGGGCTGAGCTAAGGGCTGAGCTAAGGGCCGAGCTAACGGCTGAGCTAAGGGCTGAGCTAAGGGCTGAGCTAACGACTGAGCTAAGGGCTGAGCTAAGGGCTGAGCTAAGGGCTGAGCTAACGACTGAGCTAAGGGCTGAGCTAAGGGCTGAGCTAAGGGCTGAGCTAACGACTGAGCTAAGGGCTGAGCTACGGGCCGAGCTAATGACTGAGCTAAGGGCTGAGCTAAGGGCTGAGCTAACGACTGAGCTAAGGGCTGAGCTAAGGGCTGAGCTAAGGGCTGAGCTAAGGGCTGAGCTAACGACTGAGCTAAGGGCTGAGCTAAGGGCTGAGCTAAGGGCTGAGCTAACGACTGAGCTAAGGGCTGAGCTAAGGGCCGAGCTAACGACTGAGCTAAGGGCTGAGCTAATGACTGAGCTAAGGGCTGAGCTAAGGGCCGAGCTAACGACTGAGCTAAGGGCTGAGCTAAGGGCCGAGCTAACGACTGAGCTAAGGGCTGAGCTAAGGGCTGAGCTAAGGGCTGAGCTAATGACTGAGCTAAGGGCTGAGCTAAGGGCCGAGCTAACGACTGAGCTAAGGGCTGAGCTAAGGGCCGAGCTAAGGGCTGAGCTAAGGGCTGAGCTAAGGGCTGAGCTAAGGGCTGAGCTAATGACTGAGCTAAGGGCTGAGCTAAGGGCCGAGCTAACGACTGAGCTAAGGGCTGAGCTAATGACTGAGCTAAGGGCTGAGCTAAGGGCCGAGCTAACGACTGAGCTAAGGGCTGAGCTAAGGGCCGAGCTAACGACTGAGCTAAGGGCTGAGCTAACGGCTGAGCTAAGGGCTGAGCTAAGGGCTGAGCTAATGACTGAGCTAACGACTGAGCTAAGGGCTGAGCTAATGACTGAGCTAACGACTGAGCTAAGGGCTGAGCTAAGGGCCGAGCTAACGGCTGAGCTAAGGGCTGAGCTAATGACTGAGCTAAGGGCTGAGCTAAGGGCCGAGCTAACGACTGAGCTAAGGGCTGAGCTAACGGCTGAGCTAAGGGCTGAGCTAAGGGCTGAGCTAATGACTGAGCTAACGACTGAGCTAAGGGCCGAGCTAACGACTGAGCTAAGGGCTGAGCTAATGACTGAGCTAAGGGCTGAGCTAACGGCTGAGCTAAGGGCTGAGCTAAGGGCTGAGCTAATGACTGAGCTAAGGGCTGAGCTAAGGGCTGAGCTAACGACTGAGCTAAGGGCTGAGCTAAGGGCCGAGCTAAGGGCCGAGCTAAGGGCTGAGCTAAGGGCTGAGCTAAGGGCTGAGCTAACGGCTGAGCTAAGGGCTGAGCTAAGGGCCGAGCTAACGGCTGAGCTAAGGGCTGAGCTAACGACTGAGCTAAGGGCTGAGCTAAGGGCTGAGCTAAGGGCCGAGCTAACGACTGAGCTAAGGGCTGAGCTAAGGGCCGAGCTAACGACTGAGCTAAGGGCTGAGCTAAGGGCTGAGCTAACGACTGAGCTAAGGGCTGAGCTAAGGGCTGAGCTAAGGGCTGAGCTAACGACTGAGCTAAGGGCTGAGCTAACGACTGAGCTAAGGGCTGAGCTAAGGGCTGAGCTAACGACTGAGCTAAGGGCTGAGCTAAGGGCTGAGCTAAGGGCCGAGCTAACGACTGAGCTAAGGGCTGAGCTAAGGGCTGAGCTAACGACTGAGCTAAGGGCTGAGCTAAGGGCCGAGCTAACGACTGAGCTAAGGGCTGAGCTAATGACTGAGCTAAGGGCTGAGCTAAGGGCCGAGCTAACAACTGAGCTAAGGGCTGAGCTAAGGGCCGAGCTAACGACTGAGCTAAGGGCTGAGCTAAGGGCTGAGCTAAGGGCTGAGCTAATGACTGAGCTAAGGGCTGAGCTAAGGGCCGAGCTAACGACTGAGCTAAGGGCTGAGCTAAGGGCCGAGCTAAGGGCTGAGCTAAGGGCTGAGCTAAGGGCTGAGCTAAGGGCTGAGCTAATGACTGAGCTAAGGGCTGAGCTAAGGGCCGAGCTAACGACTGAGCTAAGGGCTGAGCTAAGGGCCGAGCTAACGGCTGAGCTAAGGGCTGAGCTAAGGGCCGAGCTAACGGCTGAGCTAAGGGCTGAGCTAATGACTGAGCTAAGGGCTGAGCTAAGGGCCGAGCTAACGACTGAGCTAAGGGCTGAGCTAAGGGCCGAGCTAACGACTGAGCTAAGGGCTGAGCTAACGGCTGAGCTAAGGGCTGAGCTAAGGGCTGAGCTAATGACTGAGCTAACGACTGAGCTAAGGGCCGAGCTAACGACTGAGCTAAGGGCTGAGCTAATGACTGAGCTAAGGGCTGAGCTAACGGCTGAGCTAAGGGCTGAGCTAAGGGCTGAGCTAATGACTGAGCTAAGGGCTGAGCTAAGGGCTGAGCTAACGACTGAGCTAAGGGCTGAGCTAAGGGCCGAGCTAAGGGCTGAGCTAAGGGCTGAGCTAAGGGCTGAGCTAAGGGCTGAGCTAACGGCTGAGCTAAGGGCTGAGCTAACGACTGAGCTAAGGGCTGAGCTAAGGGCTGAGCTAAGGGCAGAGCTAACGACTGAGCTAAGGGCTGAGCTAAGGGCTGAGCTAACGACTGAGCTAAGGGCTGAGCTAAGGGCTGAGCTAACGACTGAGCTAAGGGCTGAGCTAAGGGCTGAGCTAAGGGCCGAGCTAACGACTGAGCTAAGGGCTGAGCTAAGGGCTGAGCTAAGGGCTGAGCTAACGACTGAGCTAAGGGCTGAGCTAAGGGCTGAGCTAAGGGCTGAGCTAAGGGCTGAGCTAAGGGCTGAGCTAAGGGCTGAGCTAACGACTGAGCTAAGGGCTGAGCTAAGGGCTGAGCTAACGACTGAGCTAAGGGCTGAGCTAAGGGCCGAGCTAACGACTGAGCTAAGGGCTGAGCTAACGGCTGAGCTAAGGGCTGAGCTAAGGGCTGAGCTAATGACTGAGCTAACGACTGAGCTAAGGGCTGAGCTAATGACTGAGCTAACGACTGAGCTAAGGGCTGAGCTAAGGGCCGAGCTAACGACTGAGCTAAGGGCTGAGCTAACGACTGAGCTAAGGGCTGAGCTAAGGGCCGAGCTAAGGGCCGAGCTAAGGGCTGAGCTAAGGGCTGAGCTAAGGGCTGAGCTAACGGCTGAGCTAAGGGCTGAGCTAAGGGCCGAGCTAAGGGCTGAGCTAACAGCTGAGCTAACAGCAGAGCTAACAGCAGAGCTAACATGACACAGATCAGTGTTTGGTTCAAAACAGACAAAGGAGAGGGAGAGAGAGAGGGGGGGCGAGCGA
This sequence comes from Rhinogobius similis, assembly GCA_019453435.1. Classification (NCBI taxonomy): domain Eukaryota; kingdom Metazoa; phylum Chordata; class Actinopteri; order Gobiiformes; family Gobiidae; genus Rhinogobius; species Rhinogobius similis. The sequence goes on along the minus strand of CM033636.1, from coordinate 34,376,449 downwards.
GGGGCGAGCAAGGAGGGAGGAGAGAGAGAGGGGGGGCGAGCGAGGAGGGAGGAGAGAGAGAGAGGGGGCGAGCGAAGAGGGAGGAGAGAGAGAGGGGGGGCGAGCGAGGAGGGGGGGGGGCTGCGGCTGCCATGGAAACAGGGCCCCTGGGACCTCTGCAGAGTCAGACCATTTCAGCAGCTCCTAATGCAATCTGAGAGAGAGAGAGAGAGAGAGAGAGAGCGGGGCCCCCAGGGGCCCAGCTCTGAGCTCAAACATGAAGCACAACACCGGCCCCTAACACAGCCTCACACACACCTCTGAGGGGCCCCTGGGGGCCGCAGCAGATATGAAGCAGCTCCACACAAACACTGACAGTAAACTGGCCCAGATAAAATAAAGACAGAGAGTCATGGGCCCCTGTGTGAGGGGCCCCTGTGTGAGGGGCCCCTGTGTGGGGGCCCACAGAGGAGGGGAGGGGGAGGAGCTCTAGTCTGAGTCCAAACCCGGACCCCGGGGACCGCTCTCTGTCACAGCCTCAAACAGCACACACACTGGCCCCTGAACATTATAATCCTCAGTATAATCCTGTGGCACAGGGGCCAAGAGGGGCCCCGGGGGGCCCACAGGGGCCGAGAGGAGCCGAGAGGGGCCAAGAGGGGCCCCGGGGACTCAGAATCTGTGTAAAACACACATTTAGTTCTTCATCAAACACTGACCTAAAAACAGCTTCAGCTCAGAACGTTCAGTCAAATGAACCAGGACCAGGACCAAGACCAGACCAGGACCAGACCAGGACCAGGACCAGGAACAGGACCAGACCAGGACCAGACCAGGGCCTGGTTTGTCCCTGTTTCTTGGTCTCACAGATCGTGACGATTAAATCCAGAGTCTGAATTAAACCTGGTTTTGTTCAGAACAAAAGAACCATCAGAACTTTATCTCCAAAACGAGACGCAGCACAGAATCTGAATTAAACCTGCAGAACAATTATGACCTGAAGATGTGTTTGTGATTGTGATGTTTGTGTCTACAGGGGGCGCTACAGGGACACTACAGGGGGCGCTTCAGGGACACTACAGGGACACTACAGGGGGCACTACAGGGACACTACAGGGACACTACAGGGGGCACTACAGGGACACTACAGGGACACTACAGGGGGCACTACAGGGACACTACAGGGACACTACAGGGACACTACAGGGGGCACTACAGGGACACTACAGGGACACTACAGGGGGCGCTACAGGGACACTACAGGGACACCAGGTACACTACAGGGCGCACTACAGGGACACTACAGGGGGCGCTACAGGGACACTACAGGGGGCGCTACAGGGACACTACAGGGACACTACAGGGGGCACTACAGGGACACTACAGGGACACTACAGGGACACTACAGGGGGCACTACAGGGACACTACAGGGGGCGCTACAGGGACACTACAGGGACACTACAGGGGGCACTACAGGGACACTACAGGGGGTACTACAGGGACACTACAGGGGGCATTACAGGGGGCACTACAGGGGGCACTACAGGGGGCACTACAGGGACACTACAGGGACACTACAGGGACACTACAGGGACACTACAGGGGGCACTACAGGGACACTACAGGGGGCACTACAGGGGGGGCACTACAGGGACACTACAGGGACACTACAGGGACACTACAGGGGGCACTACAGGGACACTACAGGGGGCACTACAGGGGGCACTACAGGGACACTACAGGGACACTACAGGGACACTACAGGGGGCGCTACAGGGACACTACAGGGACACTACAGGGGGGCACTACAGGGACACTACAGGGGGCACTACAGGGAACAGGGGGCACTACAGGGGGCACTACAGGGACACTACAGGGGGCACTACAGCGACACTACAGGGACACTACAGGGGGCACTACAGGGGGCACTACAGGGACACTACAGGGACACTACAGGGGGGCACTACAGGGACACTACAGGGACACTACAGGGACACTACAGGGACACTACAGGGGGCACTACAGGGACACTACAGGGGGCACTACAGGGACACTACAGGGGGCACTACAGGGGGCACTACAGGGACACTACAGGGGGCACTACAGGGACACTACAGGGACACTACAGGGACACTACAGGGACACTACAGGGGCACTACAGGGGGCACTACAGGGACACCACAGGGGGCACTACAGGGACGCTACAGGGGGCACTACAGGGGGCACTACAGGGGGCACTACAGGGGGCACTACAGGGGCACTACAGGGACACTACAGGGACACTACAGGGACACCACAGGGGGCACTACAGGGGGCACTACAGGGACACTACAGGGGCACTACAGGGGGCACTACAGGGACACTACAGGGACACTACAGGGACACTACAGGGACACTACAGGGACACTACAGGGACACTACAGGGACACTACAGGGACACTACAGGGACACTACAGGGGGCACTACAGGGGGGCACTACAGGGACACTACAGGGGCACTACAGGGACACTACAGGGGGCACTACAGGGACACTACAGGGACACTACAGGGGGCACTACAGGGGGCACTACAGGGACACTACAGGGGGCACTACAGGGGGCACTACAGGGACACTACAGGGGGCACCTCAAGGGACACTACAGGGACACTACAGGGACACCTACAGGGACACTACAGGGGGCGCTACAGGGACACTACAGGGGGCACTACAGGGACACTACAGGGGGCACTACAGGGGGCACTACAGGGACACTACAGGGGGCACTACAGGGACACTACAGGGACACTACAGGGACACTACAGGGACACTACAGGGGGCACTACAGGGACACTACAGGGGGCACTACAGGGACACTACAGGGGGCACTACAGGGGGCACTACAGGGGGCACCAGAGGGACACTACAGGGGGCACTACAGGGACACTACAGGGACACTACAGGGACACCACAGGGGGCACTACAGGGACACTACAGGGGCACTACAGGGGGGCACTACAGGGACACAACAGGTCACTAGAGGGACACTACAGGGACACTACAGGGACACTACAGGGGGGCACTACAGGGACACTACAGGGGGCAATACAGGGACACTACAGGGGGCACTACAGGGGGCACTACAGGGGGCACTACAGGGACACTACAGGGGCACTACAGGGGGCACTACAGGGACACTACAGGGGGCACTACAGGGACACTACAGGGACACTACAGGGACACTACAGGGGGCACTACAGGGGGCACTACAGGGACACTACAGGGACACTACAGGGACACTACAGGGACACTACAGGGACACTACAGGGACACTACAGGGGCACTACAGGGGGCACTACAGGGACACTACAGGGACACTACAGGGGGAGCAACAGGGACACTACAGGGGGCGCTTCAGGGACACTACAGGGGGCGCTACAGGGACACTACAGGGACACTACAGGGGGCACTACAGGGGGCACTACAGGGACACTACAGGGACACTACAGGGGGCACTACAGGGGGGCACTACAGGGACACTACAGGGGCTACAGGGACACTACAGGGACACTACAGGGGGCGCTACAGGGACACTACAGGGGGCGCTACAGGGACACTACAGGGGGCGCTTCAGGGACACTACAGGGGGCTACAGGGACACTACAGGGACACTACAGGGGGCGCTACAGGGACACCTACAGGGGCGCTTCAGGGACACTACAGGGGCACCTACAGGGACACTACAGGGACACTACAGGGGGCACTACAGGGGCACTACAGGGACACTACAGGGGCGCTACAGGGACACTACAGGGACACTACAGGGGCACTACAGGGGGCACTACAGGGACACTACAGGGGGCGCTACAGGGACACTACAGGGACACTACAGGGGGCACTACAGGGACACTACAGGGGGCACTACAGGGGGCACTACAGGGACACTACAGGGGGCACTACAGGGGGCACTACAGGGACACTACAGGGACACTACAGGGGGCACTACAGGGACACTACAGGGGGCACTACAGGGACACAACAGGAACACGACAGGGAAACAACAGGGACACTACAGGGGCACCACAGGGGCACTACAGGGGGGCACTACAGGGACACTACAGGGGGCACTACAGGGACACTACAGGGACACTACAGGGGGCACTACAGGGACACTACAGGGGGCACTACAGGGGGCACTACAGGGGGCACTACAGGGGGCACTACAGGGGGGCACTACAGGGGGGGCGCTGCAGGGGGCGCTGTGACTATCAGGGGGCGCTGCAGGGGGCGCTGTGACTGCAGGGGGCGCCAGACTACAGGGGGCGCCAGGGGGCGCCAGACTATCAGGGCGCCAGACTGCAGGGGGCGCTGCAGGGGGCGCCAGACTGCAGGGGCACTGTGACTACAGGGGCGCTGCAGGGCGCTGCAGGGGCACCTGCAGGGGGCAGACTATCAGGGGCGCCAGACTATCAGGGGGCGCCAGACTATCAGGGGCGCTGCAGGGCGCTGCAGGGCGCCTGTGACTATCAGGGGCGCCAGACTGCAGGGGCGCTGCAGGGGGCGCTGTGACTGCAGGGGGCACTGTGACTACAGGGGGCGCTGCAGGGGGCGCTGCAGGGGGCACTGCAGGGGGCGTTGTGACTATCAGGGGGCGCTGTGACTATCAGGGGGCGCTGTGACTATCAGGGGGCGCTGTGACTACAGGGGGCGCTGCAGGGGGCGCTGTGACTATCAGGGGGCACTGTGACTATCAGGGGGCGCTGTGACTATCAGGGGGCGCTGTGACTACAGGGGGCGCTGCAGGGGGCGCTGTGACTATCAGGGGGCGCTGTGACTATCAGGGGGCGCTGTGACTATCAGGGGGCGCTGTGACTATCAGGGGGCGCTGTGACTACAGGGGGCGCTGCAGTGTTGTTCCTATAAACTGTCAAAAGCATCTAGAGTGTCATTTCTTTGACCTAAAGTGATCGACAACACACAAGATCAAACAAGGTCGCACATTTACACACACATTTACACACACATTTACACACATTCACACACATATTCACACACATTCACACACATTCACACACATTTACACACATTTACACACATTTACACACATTTCTGTAGAAAACTAGAATAAACATAGTATTTCCTGTAAACCGTGGCCCTCGGTCCAGTCCTTCTCGTTTGTTCTGGACCAGAACATCTCAGGACGGTCATCAGACTTTGACGTTCAGATGTGGATCTTCTGTGTCGTTTCAGTCTCACGTTCACATTTGTTTCTTTCTTTTATCCGTGTTGTTCTGGGCGTCTCCTCAGTTTTACAATCTGAGCTGATTTTGTGCAGCAGTTTGTTCAAAGTGAAAGGTTAATGTCTTAAACGTGCTGCAGCTGATTGGACGATGCGCTGGACTCTGATTGGTCGATGGAGGTGGTGACATCATCGATCAGCTGCATTGATCTGAGCTAATGAGAGAATCCATCAGAGGAAACGTTTACAAAAGTATCTTCCATAGTTTTGTTCACTTTATATACCTTTATAAACCTGTTCATTCTTTCTGTCATTGCTGTTTTCACTGATTGTATTTTTTTTGTTTTTACAATAAATGTTTATTTTCAAAGACGTGACGACCATCGAATCAGAGCTCTTCACTCTCAAAATGCTGTCCCTAGAGTCTGTAAAAGCTCAGCAGGAGGCGGAGCTCCTGTTCATGTCAAAGAGTCACAGGCTCCTCCTCCTCTGTCCCAGAGTTCATGTCAGGACAGTTAGAACAGGAATAAACCCCTCTGCTGCCCCCTGCTGTGCTGGAGGGAGTCTGGGGCAACAACATTTAAGATTTAGTTCAACTGAGGTCTGTTCATTGCTGTTCACATGTTTTTTCTCTGCCCTCTGAGAGCTGTTGCTGTGACGACTAAACCTGCGGTGTGTGTGTGTGTGTGTGTGTGTGTGTTGTGTGTGTGTGTGTGTGTGTGTGTGTGTGTGTGTACAGTGTGTATATATATGTGTGTGTGTGTGTGTGTGTGTGTACAGTGTGTATATATGTGTGTGTGTGTGTGTGTGTGTGTGTGTACAGTGTGTATATATGTGTGTGTGTGTGTGTGTGTGTGTGTGTGTGTGTCTCTGTAGTGTGTGTGTGTGTGTGTACAGTGTGTGTGTGTCTCTGTACAGTGTGTGTGTGTGTGTATATGTGTGTGTGTGTCTCTGGTGTGTGTGTGTGTGTGTCTCTGTAGTGTGTGTGTGTGTGTACAGTGTGTGTGTGTCTCTGTACAGTGTGTGTGTGTGTGTGTATATGTGTGTGTGTGTCTCTGGTGTGTGTGTGTGTGTGTGTGTCTCTGTAGTGTGTGTGTGTGTGTACAGTGTGTGTGTGTGTGTATATGTGTGTGTGTGTGTCTCTGGTGTGCGTGTGCGTGTGTGTGTCTCTGGTGTGTGTGTGTGTGTGTGTGTGTGTCTCTGTAGTGTGTGTGTGTGTGTACAGTGTGTGTGTGTCTGTGTAGAGTGTGTGTTGTGACCCTGAGCTCTGACCTCGTTAAAGCCTCGTTAATCCTTGTTGTAAACAGATCTTTATGTTTGTCTTTAATCAGACAAATGTCCCCCCCCCCCGCTGTTTACGCTCCACTCCTCTCCTTTTCCTTTTTCACTTTTCTCTGTCTCTTTTCTCTCCTTCTTCTCTTCTTCTCTCCTTCTTCTCTTCTTCTTCTCTTCTTCTTCTCTTCTTTTTCTCTCGTTCTTCTCTTCTTCTCTCATTCTTCTCTCGTTCTTCTCTTCTTCTCTCGTTCTTCTCTCGTTCTTCTCTCGTTCTTCTCTTCTTCTCTCGTTCTTCTCTCGTTCTTCTCTTCTTCTCTCGTTCTTCTCTCGTTCTTCTCTCGTTCTTCTCTCGTTCTTCTCTTCTTCTCTCGTTCTTCTCTCATTCTTCTCTTCTTCTCTCGTTCTTCTCTCGTTCATCTCTCGTTCTTCTCTCGTTCTTCTCTCATTCTCTTCTTCTCTTCTTCTTCTCTCGTTCTTCTCTCATTCTTCCCTCGTTCTTCTCTTCTTCTTCTCTCGTTCTTCTCTCGTTCTTCCCTCGTTCTTCTCTCGTTCTTCCCTCGTTCTTCTCTCGTTCTTCTCTTCTTCCTCTCTTGTTCTTCTCTTCTTCTCTTCTTCTTCTCTCATTCTTCTCTTCTTCTCTCGTTCTTCCCTCGTTCCTCTCTTCTTTCTCCTTGTTTTTCCTCCGGCTCTGAATCGATGTCAGATAAACTGCTCGTTTTCTTCAAGTTTCAGAAAATAAATCTGTCAAAGATCCAGCTGCATTTCAGATTTTAGAGCGAAACCCTTCAGTGTTTTCTGTTTCCTTTTGGAGGAGACGAGGATAGGAGCTAGGAGACAGGAGCTAGGAGACAGGAGCTAGGAGACAGGAGGTAGGAGACAGGAGGTAGGAGACAAGTGCTAGGAGACAGGAGGTAGGAGACAGGAGGTAGAAGACAGGAGCTAGGAGACAGGAGCTAGGAGACAGGAGGTAGGAGACAAGTGCTAGGAGACAAGTGCTAGGAGACAGGAGGTAGGAGACAGGAGCTAGGAGACAGGAGCTAGGAGACAGGAGCTAGGAGACAGGAGCTAGGAGACAAGAGCTAGGAGACAAGTGCTAGGAGACAGGAGCTAGGAGACAGGAGCTAGGAGACAAGAGCTAGGAGACAGGAGCTAGGAGACAGGAGGTAGGAGACAGGAGGTAGGAGACAGGAGGTAGGAGACAGGAGGTAGGAGACAGGAGGTAGGAGACAGGAGGTAGGAGACAAGTGCTAGGAGACAGGAGGTAGGAGACAGGAGCTAGGAGACAAGAGCTAGGAGACAGGAGCTAGGAGACAGGAGCTAGGAGACAGGGGCTAGGAGACAGGAGCTAGGAGACAGGGGCTAGGAGACAGGAGCTAGGAGACAAGTGCTAGGAGACAGGAGCTAGGAGACAGGAGCTAGGAGACAAGAGGTAGGAGACAGGAGCTAGGAGACAGGAGGTAGGAGACAGGAGGTAGGAGACAAGTGCTAGGAGACAGGAGGTAGGAGACAGGAGCTAGGAGACAGGAGCTAGGAGACAGGAGGTAGGAGACAGGGGCTAGGAGACAGGAGCTAGGAGACAGGAGGTAGGAGACAGGAGCTAGGAGACAAGTGCTAGGAGACAGGAGGTAGGAGACAGGAGCTAGGAGACAGGAGCTAGGAGACAGGAGCTAGGAGACAGGAGCTAGGAGACAGGAGCTAGGAGACAGGAGGTAGGAGACAGGAGGTAGGAGACAAGTGCTAGGAGACAGGAGGTAGGAGACAGGAGCTAGGAGACAGGAGGTAGGAGACAGGAGGTAGAAGACAGGAGCTAGGAGACAGGAGCTAGGAGACAGGAGGTAGGAGACAAGTGCTAGGAGACAAGTGCTAGGAGACAGGAGGTAGGAGACAGGAGCTAGGAGACAGGAGGTAGGAGACAGGAGGTAGAAGACAGGAGCTAGGAGACAGGAGCTAGGAGACAGGAGGTAGGAGACAGGAGCTAGGAGACAGGAGGTAGGAGACAGGAGGTAGGAGACAGGAGCTAGGAGACAGGAGCTAGGAGACAGGAGCTAGGAGACAAGTGCTAGGAGACAGGAGGTAGGAGACAGGAGCTAGGAGACAAGTGCTAGGAGACAGGAGGTAGGAGACAGGAGGTAGGAGACAGGAGCTAGGAGACAGGAGCTAGGAGACAGGAGGTAGGAGACAGGAGCTAGGAGACAAGTGCTAGGAGACAGGAGGTAGGAGACAGGAGCTAGGAGACAAGTGCTAGGAGACAGGAGGTAGGAGACAGGAGGTAGGAGACAGGAGCTAGGAGACAGGAGCTAGGAGACAGGAGCTAGGAGACAAGTGCTAGGAGACAGGAGGTAGGAGACAGGAGACAGGAGCTAGGAGACAGGAGCTAGGAGACAGGAGCTAGGAGACAGGAGCTAGGAGACAGGAGCTAGGAGACAAGTGCTAGGAGACAGGAGGTAGGAGACAGGAGCTAGGAGACAGGAGCTAGGAGACAAGTGCTAGGAGACAGGAGGTAGGAGACAGGAGCTAGGAGACAGGAGCTAGGAGACAGGAGCTAGGAGACAGGAGCTAGGAGACAGGAGCTAGGAGACAAGTGCTAGGAAACAGGAGGTAGGAGACAAGAGCTAGGAGACAAGTGCTAGGAGACAAGAGCTAGGAGACAGGAGCTAGGAGACAAGTGCTAGGAGACAGGAGGTAGGAGACAGGAGCTAGGAGACAGGAGACAGGAGCTAGGAGACGAGAAAGGGCAGAGGAGATGACAGACAGGAGCTAGGAGACAGGAGCTAGGAGACAGGAGGTAGGAGACAGGAGGTAGGAGACAGGAGCTAGGAGACAGGAGCTAGGAGACAGGAGCTAGGAGACAGGAGCTAGGAGACAGGAGCTAGGAGACAAGTGCTAGGAGACAGGAGCTAGGAGACAGGAGCTAGGAGACAAGTGCTAGGAGACAGGAGCTAGGAGACAGGAGCTAGGAGACAAGAGCTAGGAGACAAGTGCTAGGAGACAGGAGCTAGGAGACAGGAGCTAGGAGACAGGAGCTAGGAGACAGGAGCTAGGAGACAGGAGGTAGGAGACAGGAGCTAGGAGACAGGAGGTAGGAGACAGGAGGTAGGAGACAGGAGCTAGGAGACAGGAGGTAGGAGACAAGTGCTAGGAGACAGGAGGTAGGAGACAGGAGCTAGGAGACAGGAGCTAGGAGACAGGAGCTAGGAGACAGGAGCTAGGAGACAGGGGCTAGGAGACAGGAGCTAGGAGACAGGAGCTAGGAGACAGGAGCTAGGAGAGCTAGGAGACAGGAGCTAGGAGACAGGAGCTAGGAGACAGGAGGTAGGAGACAGGAGCTAGGAGACAGGAGGTAGGAGACAGGAGGTAGGAGACAAGTGCTAGGAGACAGGAGGTAGGAGACAGGAGCTAGGAGACAGGAGCTAGGAGACAGGAGCTAGGAGACAGGGGCTAGGAGACAGGAGCTAGGAGACAGGAGGTAGGAGACAGGAGGTAGGAGACAAGTGCTAGGAGACAGGAGGTAGGAGACAGGAGCTAGGAGACAGGAGGTAGGAGACAGGAGGTAGAAGACAGGAGCTAGGAGACAGGAGCTAGGAGACAGGAGGTAGGAGACAAGTGCTAGGAGACAAGTGCTAGGAGACAGGAGGTAGGAGACAGGAGCTAGGAGACAGGAGGTAGGAGACAGGAGGTAGAAGACAGGAGCTAGGAGACAGGAGCTAGGAGACAGGAGGTAGGAGACAGGAGCTAGGAGACAGGAGGTAGGAGACAGGAGGTAGGAGACAGGAGCTAGGAGACAAGAGCTAGGAGACAGGAGGTAGGAGACAAGTGCTAGGGAGACAGGAGGTAGGGAGACAGGAGCTAGGAGACAAGTGCAGGAGACAGGAGGTAGGGAGACAGGAGGAAGGAGGGAGGAGGAGACAGGAGCTAGGAGACAGGAGCTAGGAGACAGGAGGTAGGAGACAGGAGCTAGGAGACAAGTGCTAGGAGACAGGAGGTAGGAGACAGGAGCTAGGAGACAAGTGCTAGGAGACAGGAGGTAGGAGACAGGAGGTAGGAGACAGGAGCTAGGAGACAGGAGCTAGGAGACAGGAGCTAGGAGACAAGTGCTAGGAGACAGGAGGTAGGAGACAGGAGACAGGAGCTAGGAGACAGGAGCTAGGAGACAGGAGCTAGGAGACAGGAGCTAGGAGACAGGAGCTAGGAGACATGTGCTAGGAGACAGGAGGTAGGAGACAGGAGCTAGGAGACAGGAGCTAGGAGACAAGTGCTAGGAGACAGGAGGTAGGAGACAGGAGCTAGGAGACAGGAGCTAGGAGACAGGAGCTAGGAGACAGGAGCTAGGAGACAGGAGCTAGGAGACAAGTGCTAGGAGACAGGAGGTAGGAGACACGGAGCTAGGAGACAAGTGCTAGGTGACAAGAGCTAGGAGACAGGAGGGAAGAGGAGACAAGTGCTAGGAGACAGGAGGTAGGAGACAGGAGCTAGGAGACAGGAGACAGGAGCTAGGAGACGAGAAAGGGCAGAGGAGATGACAGACAGGAGCTAGGAGACAGGAGCTAGGAGACAGGAGGTAGGAGACAGGAGGTAGGAGACAGGAGACAGGAGCTAGGAGACAGGAGCTAGGAGACAAGTGCTAGGAGACAGGAGGTAGGAGACAGGAGCTAGGAGACAGGAGACAGGAGCTAGGAGACGAGAAAGGGCAGAGGAGATGACAGACAGGAGCTAGGAGACAGGAGGTAGGAGACAGGAGGTAGGAGACAGGAGACAGGAGCTAGGAGACGAGAAAGGGCAGAGGAGATGACAGACAGGAGCTAGGAGACAGGAGCTAGGAGACAGGAGGTAGGAGACAGGAGGTAGGAGACAGGAGACAGGAGCTAGGAGACGAGAAAGGGCAGAGGAGATGACAGACAGGAGCTAGGAGACAGGAGCTAGGAGACGAGAAAGGGCAGAGGAGATGACAGACAGGAGCTAGGAGACAGGAGCTAGGAGACGAGAAAGGGCAGAGGAGATGACAGACAGGACACAAACGTGTGAATAATTAAAGCTAAAAGTGTCGAACTGAATAAAACAAAATGTGATCAATAAAATATCAGTGTGTTTATGAGAAACAGACAAAAAGGTTAGGAAGCAAGGAGGCAAGGAGGGAAGGAGGGAAGGAGGGAAGGAGGGAAGGGGGGAAGGAGGGAAGGGGGGAAGGAGGCGAGGAGACGAGGAGGGAAGGGGGGAAGGGGGGAAGGAGGGAAGGAGGCGAGGAGGGAAGGAGGCAAGGAGGTGAGGAGGGGAGGAGGGAAGGAGGCGAGGAGGCAAGGAGGGAAGGAGGCGACGAGGAGGGAAGGAGAGGAAGGAGGGAAGGAGGCGAGGAGGAGGGAAGGAGGCGAGGAGGCGAGGAGGGAAGGAGGCGAGGAGGGAAGGAGGAGGGAGAGGGAGAGAGGAGAAGGAGAAGCAGGAGGAGGGAGGAGGAGGAGAAAGGAGGAAGAAGGGAGGAGGAGGAGGGAGGGAGGGAGGAGGAGGGAAGGAGGCGAGGAGGAGGGAAGGAGGCGAGAGGGAGGAGGGGAAGGAGGAGGAGGAGGCGAGGAGGGAGGAGAGGAGAAGGAGGGAAGGAGGGAAGGAGGCGAGGAGGGAAGGAGGGAAGGAGGGAAGGAGGGAAGGGGGGAAGGAGGCGAGGAGACGAGGAGGAGAGGAGGGAAGGAGGGAAGGAGGCGAGGAGACGAGGAGGAGAGGAGGGAAGGAGGCGAGGAGACGAGGAGGGAAGGGGGGAAGGGGGGAAGGAGACGAGGAGGGAAGGAGGCAAGGAAGAGAGGAGGGAAGGAGGTGAGGAGATGAGGAGGTAAGGAGGAGAGGAGGAGAGGAGGGAAGGAGGCAAGGAGGGAAGGGGGGAAGGAGGCGAGGAGACGAGGAGGAGAGGAGGGAAGGGGGGAAGGAGGCGAGGAGGGAAGGGGGGAAGGAGGCGAGGAGGCGAGGAGGAGAGGAGGGAAGGGGGGAAGGAGGCGAGGAGACGAGGAGGCGAGGAGGGAAGGAGGCGAGGAGGCGAGGAGGGAAGGAGGCAAGGAGGGAAGGAGACGAGGAGGGAAGGAGGGAAGGAGGGAAGGAGGCGAGGAGGCGAGGAGGGAAGGAGGGAAGGAGGCGAGGAGGGAAGGAGGGAAGGAGAGGAGGCGAGGAGACGAGGAGGGAAGGAGACGAGGAGGGAAGGAGGCGAGGAGGAGAGGAGGCGAGCAGGGAAGGAGGCGAGGAGGAGAGGAGGGAAGGGGGGAAGGAGGCGAGGAGACGAGGAGGAGAGGAGGCAAGGAAGAGAGGAGGGAAGGAGACGAGGAGGGAAGGAGGCGAGGAGGGAAGGAAGGGAGGAGGGGAGGAAGATTGAGGGCACTTGTGCTACTCATTTTGGCCCAATGGAGTTCTTTCCCTCCGAATAATGAGGACTTTGACTTTGCCTCATCCTGACTCCTGATTGGTGCAAAACCTTTTATTTACAAATGTTTTCATCGTCCAAATTAAGTCAAAAGAATCTTAAAAAAACTAAAATGCACTTTAACCTCGATCTGATCCATGTTTGTGTCAGAGGCTGTAGTTCCATGTTTGTGTCAGAGGCTGTAGTTCCATGTTTGTGTCAGAGGCTGTAGTTCCATGTTTGTGTCAGAGGCTGTAGTTCCATGTTTGTGTCAGAGGGCTGTAGTTCCATGTTTGTGTCAGAGGGCTGTAGTTCCATGTTTGTGTCAGAGGCTGTAGTTCCATGTTTGTGTCAGAGGCTGTAGTTCCATGTTTGTGTCAGAGGCTGTAGTTCCATGTTTGTGTCAGAGGCTGTAGTTCCATGTTTGTGTCAGAGGGCTGTAGTTCCATGTTTGTGTCAGAGGCTGTAGTTCCATGTTTGTGTCAGAGGCTGTAGTTCCATGTTTGTGTCAGAGGCTGTAGTTCCATGTTTGTGTCAGAGGGCTGTAGTTCCATGTTTGTGTCAGAGGGCTGTAGTTCCATGTTTGTGTCAGAGGGTGTAGTTCCATGTTTGTGTCAGAGGGTGTAGTTCCATGTTTGTGTCAGAGGGCTGTAGTTCCATGTTTGTGTCAGAGGGTGTAGTTCCATGTTTGTGTCAGAGGGCTGTAGTTCCATGTTTGTGTCAGAGGGCTGTAGTTCCATGTTTGTGTCAGAGGGTGTAGTTCCATGTTTGTGTCAGAGGGCTGTAGTTCCATGTTTGTGTCAGAGGCTGTAGTTCCATGTTTGTGTCAGAGGGTGTAGTTCCATGTTTGTGTCAGAGGCTGTAGTTCCATGTTTGTGTCAGAGGCTGTAGTTCCATGTTTGTGTCAGAGGCTGTAGTTCCATGTTTGTGTCAGAGGCTGTAGTTCCATGTTTGTGTCAGAGGCTGTAGTTCCATGTTTGTGTCAGAGGGCTGTAGTTCCATGTTTGTGTCAGAGGCTGTAGTTCCATGTTTGTGTCAGAGGCTGTAGTTCCATGTTTGTGTCAGAGGCTGTAGTTCCCTGTTTGTGTCAGAGGCTGTAGTTCCATGTTTGTGTCAGAGGCTGTAGTTCCATGTTTGTGTCAGAGGCTGTAGTTCCATGTTTGTGTCAGAGGCTGTAGTTCCATGTTTGTGTCAGAGGGTGTAGTTCCATGTTTGTGTCAGAGGGTGTAGTTCCATGTTTGTGCTCATGAGGGTCATTTAAACCCATTAAAATGTAAGAGTCACTGAGACTTTGACCAGATTCGATGGTTTAAGTGACGTCTGGCCTCACTTTTGTGTCACGCTGTGGTTGAATAAACAGTTTGAGTTAAATAATAAACACTAAAAGGTTTGACACATGAATATTTAGACGGAGCGGCTCACTTTCATGTTACATTTATAAAAACATGAATAAAACATGGAACATGAAGCGGCGCCGTGTTCTGTGGCTCGTGTTTGGCGTGTTTGACGTGTTTGACGTGTTCGACGTGTTTGACGTGTTTGACGTGTTCGAGATGTTTGTGAGCGACGCCTGAAATGTCCCACATTCAATATTCACCAGGATTTATCTTTAATGACTCCGGCCCACTCCCTCTGAGCGCTGCCGGGCCGGCCCACTCCCTCAGAGCGCTGCCGGGCCGGCCCACTCCCTCAGAGCGCTCCTGGGCCGGCCCACTCTCTCTGACTGCTGCTGGGCCGGCCCACTCTCTCTGACTGCTGCTGGGCCGGCCCACTCTCTCTGACTGCTGCTGGGCCGGCCCACTCTCTCTGACTGCTGCTGGGCCGGCCCACTCTCTCTGACTGCTGCTGGGCCGGCCCACTCTCTCTGACTGCTGCTGGGCCGGCCCACTCTCTCTGACTGCTGCTGGGCCGGCCCACTCTCTCTGAGTGCTGCTGGGCCGGCCCACTCTCTCTGACCGCTGCCGGGCCGGCCCACTCTCTCCGAGCGCTGCCGGGCCGACCCTGGTTCAAGCCGGTTCACTTTAAATCTCGGACACGGGAGAGACACGGGAGAGAGACACGGGAGAGACACGGGAGAGAGACACGGGGGAGACACGGGAGAGAGACACGGGGGAGACACGGGAGAGACACGGGAGAAACACGGGAGAGACACGGAGGAGACACGGGAGAGAGACACGGGAGAGACACGGGAGAGACACGGGAGAGACACGGGAGAGAGACAGGGGGAGACACGGGAGAGACACGGGAGAGACACGGGAGAGACACGGGAGAGACACGGGAGAGAGACACGGGAGAGACACGGGAGAGACACGGGGGAGACACGGGAGAGACACGGAGGAGACACGGGAGAGAGACACGGGAGAGACACGGAGAGACACGAGAGAGACACGGAGAGAGACCACGGGGAGACACGGAGAGACACGGAGAGACACGGAGAGACACGGAGAGACACGGAGAGAGACACGGAGAGACACGGGGAGACCACGGGGAGACACGGGAGAGAGACACGGGGAGACACGGGAGAGACACGGGGGAGACACGGGAGAAACACGGGAGAGACACGAGAGAGACCAGGGAGACACGGGAGAGACACGGGAGAGACACGGAGAGACACGGGAGAGACACGGGAGAGACACGGGAGGGACACAGGGAGAGACACAGGAGGGACACAGAGAGACACGGGAGAGAGACACGGGAGAGACACGGGGGAGACACGGGAGAGAGACACGGGGGAGACACGGGAGAGAGACACGGGAGAGACACGGGAGAAACACGGGAGAGACACGGGAGAGACACGGGAGAGACACGGGGGAGACACGGGAGAGACACGGGAGAGACACGGGAGAGACACGGGGGAGACACGGGAGAGACACGGGAGAGACACGGGAGAGACACGGGGGAGAGAGACACGGGAGAGACACGGGAGAGACACGGGAGAGACACGGGAGAGACACGGGAGAGACACGGGAGAGACACGGGAGAGAGAGACACGGGAGAGACACGGGAGAGACACGGGAGAGACACGGGAGAGACACGGGAGAGACACGGGAGAGACACAGAGAGACCCCAGAGAGAGACACACGGGGACACGGGAGGGACACGCGAGAAACACGGGAGAGACACTGTAGAGACACGCGAGAGACACGGGAGAGAGACACGGGTGAGACACGGGAGAGACACGGGAGAGACACGGGAGAGAGACACGGGAGAGAGACACGGGGGGGACACAGGGGAGACACAGGAGGGACACAGAGAGACACAGAGAGAGACACAGAGAGAGACACAGGGGGACACAGGGGAGAGACCGCAGGGAGAGACCACAGGGGGAGACCACGGAGAGACACGGGAGAGAGACACGGGAGAGACACGGGAGAGACACGGGAGAGACACGGGAGACACGGGAGAGACACAGGAGAGAGACACGGGGAGACACGGGAGAGAGACACGGGAGAGACACGGGAGAAACACGGGAGAGACACGGGAGAGACACGGGAGAGACACGGAGAGACACGGGGAGACCACGGAGAGAGACCACGGGGAGACACGGAGAGAGACACGGAGAGACACGGAGAGACACGGAGAGACACGGAGAGACACGGGGAGACACGGAGAGACACGGAGAGACACAGAAGGAGACACGGAGAGAAAGCGGAGAGAGACACGGAGAGACACGGAGACGAGACCACGGAGAGAGACGCGAGAGACACGGGAGAGACGGGAGAGACACGGGAGAGAGACACGGGAGAGACAACACGGGAGAGACACAGGGGAGAGACACGGGAGAGACACGGGAGAGACACGGGTGAGAGACACGGGAGAGACACGGGAGAGACACGGGGGAGACACGGGAGAGAGACACGGGGGAGACATGGGAGAGAGACACGGGAGAGACACGGGAGAGACACGGGGGAGACACGGGAGAGACACGGGAGAGACACGGGGGAGACACACGAGAGACACGGAGAGAAAGCGGGAGAGAGACACAGGGAGAACACGGGGGAGAGAGGCAGGAGAGAACAGGGAGAGAGACCACGGGGAGACACGTGAGAGAGACACGGGAGAGACACGGGAGAGACACGGGGGAGACACGGGAGAGAGACACGGGAGAGACACGGGAGAGACACGGGAGAGACACGGGGGAGACACGGGAGAGAGACACGGGAGAGACACGAGAGAGAGACACGGGAGAGACACGGGAGAGAGACACGGGGGAGACACGGGAGAGACACGGGAGAGACACGGGAGAGAGACACGGGAGAGACCCGGGGGAGAGACGGGAGAGACACGGGAGAGAGACACGGGGGAGACACGGGAGAGAGACACGGGAGAGACACGGAGAGAGAACACAGGGGGAGACACGGAGAGAGACACGGGGAGACACGGAGAGACACGGAGAGACACAGGAGAGACACGGAGAGAACCACGGAGAGAGACCCGGGAGACACGGAGAGAGACACGGGGGAGACACGGGAGAGACACGGGAGAGAGACACGGGGGAGACATGGGAGAGAGACACGGGAGAGACACGGGAGAGACACGGGAGAGAGACACGGGAGAGACACGGGGGAGACACGAGAGAGACACGGGAGAGACACGGGGGAGACACGGGGAGACACGGGAGAGACACGAGAGAGACACGGGGGAGACACGGGAGAGAGAGACACGGGAGAGACACGGGAGAGACACGGGAGAGACACAAGAGAGACACGGGAGAAACACGGGAGAGACACGGGGGAGACACGGGGGAGACACGGGAGAGACACGGGAGAGACACGGGGGAGACACGGGAGAGACACGGGAGAGAGACACGGGAGAGACACGGGAGAGACACGGGAGAGAGACACGGGAGAGAGAGACACGGGAGAGACACGGGAGAGACACGGGAGAGACACGGGAGGGAGACACGGGGGAGACACGGGAGAGACACGGGAGAGACACGGGAGAGAGACACGGGGGAGACACGGGAGAGACACGGGAGAGAGACACGGGAGGGAGACACGGGGGAGACACGGGAGAGACACGGGAGAGACACGGGGGACGTTGTCAGTCTGAACTCATTCAGCGCAAAAACACTTCAGACAAGGGGCCTGAATTATGAATGAACCACAGAGTGAGAAGAGGAGAGTCCAACGCCGTGTTACAACAACCATGAACCACCGGCAACAACCATGAACCACCGGCAACAACCATGAACCACCGGCAACAACCATGAACCACCGGCAACAACCATGAACCACCGGCAACAACCATGAACCACCGGCAACAACCATGAACCACCGGCAACAACCATGAATCAAATGAATAAATTAAACCAAACAAAAGACCTTGGTCATGAGTTCTTCTACCACGTTCTGCTGATGTTCTCAGATGTTCTGAGCTGAAGTGAAGCTCTGACCTTAAAAACACAATGAAATATAAATGACTCTGATATGAATGAACTAAACCTAAGTGAGAAAAGAGACTGGAACAGAAAGAAGAAGAAGAAGAAGAAGAACACATCAGAGTCTGAGAGAGAAAACACCTCAAACACCAGCGTCAATTATGAAAGAACAGGCTTTAAACCCAAGACCTGAAGCTGAGACCAGCTCTGTGACACGAGAGCGAGGCCCATCCACACAAACAGGATTAAAACACAAGAGTCAGGAGGTCTGTCAAAGATCTGAACCCAAACCCCACAAGAGTCAGGAGGTCTGTTAAAGATCTGAACCCAAACCCCAGGAGGTCTGTGAAAGATCTGAACCCAAACCCCAGGAGGTCTGTTAAAGATCTGAACCCAAACCCCAGGAGGTCTGTGAAAGATCTGAACCCAAACCCCACAAGAGTCAGGAGGTCTGTTAAAGATCTGAACCCAAACCCCACAAGAGTCAGGAGGTCTGTTAAAGATCTGAACCCAAACCCCAGGAGGTCTGTGAAAGATCTGAACCCAAACCCCAGGAGGTCTGTTAAAGATCTGAACCCAAACCCCAGGAGGTCTGTCAAAGATCTGAACCCAAACCCCACAAGAGTCAGGAGGTCTGTTAAAGATCTGAACCCAAACCCCAGGAGGTCTGTTAAAGATCTGAACCCAAACCCCAGGAGGTCTGTTAAAGATCTGAACCCAAACCCCACAAGAGTCAGGAGGTCTGTCAAAGATCTGAACCCAAACCCCACAAGAGTCAGGAGGTCTGTCAAAGATCTGAACCCAAACCCCAGGAGGTCTGTCAAAGATCTGAACCCAAACCCCACAAGAGTCAGGAGGTCTGTCAAAGATCTGAACCCAAACCCCACAAGAGTCAGGAGGTCTGTCAAAGATCTGAACCCAAACCCCACAAGAGTCAGGAGGTCTGTCAAAGATCTGAACCCAAACCCCACAAGAGTCAGGAGGTCTGTCAAAGATCTGAACCCAAACCCCACAAGAGTCAGGAGGTCTGTTAAAGATCTGAACCCAAACCCCAGGAGGTCTGTGAAAGATCTGAACTCCAAACCCCAGGAGGTCTGTCAAAGATCTGAACCCAAACCCCAGGAGGTCTGTCAAAGATCTGAACCCAAACCCCAGGAGGTCTGTTAAAGATCTGAACCCAAACCCCAGGAGGTCTGTTAAAGATCTGAACCCAAACCCCAGGAGGTCTGTTAAAGATCTGAACCCAAACCCCACAAGAGTCCAGGAGGTCTGTCAAAGATCTGAACCCAAACCCCAGGAGGTCTGTTAAAGATCTGAACCCAAACCCCACAAGAGTCAGGAGGTCTGTCAAAGATCTGAACCCAAACCCCACAAGAGTCAGGAGGTCTGTCAAAGATCTGAACCCAAACCCCACAAGAGTCAGGAGGTCTGTCAAAGATCTGAACCCAAACCCCACAAGAGTCAGGAGGTCTGTTAAAGATCTGAACCCAAACCCCAGGAGGTCTGTGAAAGATCTGAACCCAAACCCCAGGAGGTCTGTTAAAGATCTGAACCCAAACCCCAGGAGGTCTGTCAAAGATCTGAACCCAAACCCCACAAGAGACAGGAGGTCTGTTAAAGATCTGAACCCAAACCCCAGGAGGTCTGTTAAAGATCTGAACCCAAACCCCAGGAGGTCTGTTAAAGATCTGAACCCAAACCCCACAAGAGTCAGGAGGTCTGTTAAAGATCTGAACCCAAACCCCAGGAGGTCTGTGAAAGATCTGAACCCAAACCCCACAAGAGTCAGGAGGTCTGTCAAAGATCTGAACCCAAACCCCAGGAGGTCTGTTAAAGATCTGAACCCAAACCCCAGGAGGTCTGTCAAAGATCTGAACCCAAACCCCACAAGAGTCAGGAGGTCTGTCAAAGATCTGAACCCAAACCCCAGGAGGTCTGTTAAAGATCTGAACCCAAACCCCACAAGAGTCAGGAGGTCTGTCAAAGATCTGAACCCAAACCCCACAAGAGTCAGGAGGTCTGTCAAAGATCTGAACCCAAACCCCACAAGAGTCAGGAGGTCTGTCAAAGATCTGGAACCCAAACCCCACAAGAGTCAGGAGGTCTGTCAAAGATCTGAACCCAAACCCCACAAGAGTCAGGAGGTCTGTTAAAGATCTGAACCCAAACCCCAGGAGGTCTGTTAAAGATCTGAACCCAAACCCCAGGAGGTCTGTCAAAGATCTGAACCCAAACCCCAGGAGGTCTGTCAAAGATCTGAACCCAAACCCCAGGAGGTCTGTTAAAGATCTGAACCCAAACCCCAGGAGGTCTGTTAAAGATCTGAACCCAAACCCCAGGAGGTCTGTTAAAGATCTGAACCCAAACCCCACAAGAGTCAGGAGGTCTGTCAAAGATCTGAACCCAAACCCCAGGAGGTCTGTTAAAGATCTGAACCCAAACCCCACAAGAGTCAGGAGGTCTGTCAAAGATCTGAACCCAAACCCCACAAGAGTCAGGAGGTCTGTCAAAGATCTGAACCCAAACCCCACAAGAGTCAGGAGGTCTGTCAAAGATCTGAACCCAAACCCCACAAGAGTCAGGAGGTCTGTTAAAGATCTGAACCCAAACCCCAGGAGGTCTGTGAAAGATCTGAACCCAAACCCCAGGAGGTCTGTGAAAGATCTGAACCCAAACCCCAGGAGGTCTGTCAAAGATCTGAACCCAAACCCCAGGAGGTCTGTTAAAGATCTGAACCCAAACCCCAGGAGGTCTGTTAAAGATCTGAACCCAAACCCCAGGAGGTCTGTTAAAGATCTGAACCCAAACCCCAGGAGGTCTGTCAAAGATCTGAACCCAAACCCCACAAGAGTCAGGAGGTCTGTCAAAGATCTGAACCCAAACCCCACAAGAGTCAGGAGGTCTGGTAAAGATCTGAACCCAAACCCCACAAGAGTCAGGAGGTCTGTTAAAGATCTGAACCCAAACCCATCACAGGTTCAAACCCCGTCACAGGAGCTGGACCTGAGACACAAACTCATGTTCTGTTCAAACAGAACAGGACAAAGAAATGCCGTCATGTCCTTAGGCAAGACACTTCAGCCACATTGTCCAGTGAACGGTGTGTGTGAATGGGGCGCACACTGGCAGCCTCTATTCCATCAGTCTGCCCCAGGGCATCCATGGCTACAACAGTACCTCACGACCACTGAGTGTGGAGTGAATGACCCATGTGAAGCGTCTGAGAGTCCAAAAGGCGTTTTATAATAAATGATCATTATTATTATTATTATTATTCTTATTATTATTCTTCCATGTTCTGTTTGTACGTCACATGGTAACGCTGATCTGAACTCAAGGAACGTCCAGCAACCACTGACATGATTCAGATTCAGACGACATCATGAATCTCTGGAGAAATGAGTTCAAGTGATAAAAAGCACAAACGGAAAAAAAATAAAACTACTACAAAAACGACATAAAACATGATGAAACCATCCAGAACAAAGAGCAGCTTCAGCTACTGTTTAAGGTTCGACCATATTTACATCACAACTCTAACTTAAGTCTAACATAAGTCTGACTTAAGTCTAACATAAGTCTGACTTAAGTCTAACATAAGTCTGACTTAAGTCTAACATAAGTCTAACATAAGTCTGACTTAAGTCTAACACAAGTCTGACTTAAGTCTAACATAAGTCTGACTTAAGTCTAACACAAGTCTGACTTAAGTCTAACATAAGTCTAACATAAGTCTGACTTAAGTCTAACACAAGTCTGACTTAAGTCTAACACAAGTCTGACTTAAGTCTAACACAAGTCTGACTTAAGTCTGACTTAAGTCTAACATAAGTCTGACATAAGTCTAACATAAGTCTGACTTAAGTCTGACTTAAGTCTAACACAAGTCTGACTTAAGTCTAACACAAGTCTGACTTAAGTCTAACATAAGTCTGACTTAAGTCTAACACAAGTCTGACTTAAGTCTGACTTAAGTCTAACATAAGTCTGACATAAGTCTAACATAAGTCTAACTTAAGTCTAACATAAGTCTAACTTAAGTCTAACATAAGTCTGACTTAAGTCTAACATAAGTCTGACTTAAGTCTAACATAAGTCTGACATAAGTCTAACATAAGTCTGACTTAAGTCTAACATAAGTCTGACTTAAGTCTAACATAAGTCTGACTTAAGTCTAACATAAGTCTAACATAAGTCTGACTTAAGTCTAACATAAGTCTAACATAAGTCTAACTTAAGTCTAACATAAGTCTGACTTAAGTCTAACATAAGTCTGACTTAAGTCTAACATAAGTCTAACATAAGTCTGACTTAAGTCTAACATAAGTCTAACTTAAGTCTAACATAAGTCTGACTTAAGTCTAACATAACTCTGACTTAAGTCTAACATAAGTCTGACATAAGTCTGACTTAAGTCTAACATAAGTCTAACACAAGTCTGACTTAAGTCTGACATAAGTCTGACTTAAGTCTAACATAAGTCTGACTTAAGTCTAACATAAGTCTAACATAAGTCTGACTTAAGTCTAACATAAGTCTGACTTAAGTCTAACACAAGTCTGACTTAAGTCTAACATAAGTCTGACTTAAGTCTAACACAAGTCTGACTTAAGTCTGACATAAGTCTGACTTAAGTCTAACATAAGTCTAACTTAAGTCTGACATAAGTCTAACTTAAGTCTAACACAAGTCTGACTTAAGTCTGTCATAAGTCTAACTTAAGTCTAACACAAGTCTGACTTAAGTCTGACATAAGTCTGACTTAAGTCTAACATAAGTCTGACTTAAGTCTAACACAAGTCTGACTTAAGTCTAACACAAGTCTGACTTAAGTCTGTCATAAGTCTAACTTAAGTCTGACTTAAGTCTAACACAAGTCTGACTTAAGTCTAACACAAGTCTGACTTAAGTCTAACATAAGTCTGACTTAAGTCTAACACAAGTCTGACTTAAGTCTGACATAAGTCTGACTTAAGTCTAACATAAGTCTGACTTAAGTCTGACATAAGTCTAACTTAAGTCTAACACAAGTCTGACTTAAGTCTGACATAAGTCTGACTTAAGTCTAATTCTGTAAAAAACACCTCAGTTTTCTTGTATTTATTTTATATTAAATCAATAACTAAAATGTTTGACTTTAAAAAATAAAAGAAAACCTCCATGTGCTCCATTTGAACCTGGTCCAGACCTGGTTTAGACCTGGTTTAGACCTGGTTTAGACCTGGTTTAGACCTGGTTTAGTCCTGGTTTAGACCTGGTTTAGACCTGGTTTAGACCTGGTTTAGACCTGGTTTAGACCTGGTTTAGACCTGGTTTAGTCCTGGTTTAGACCTGGTTTAGACCTGGTTTAGACCTGGTTTAGTCCTGGTCCAGACCTGGTTTAGTCCTGGTTTAGACCTGGTTTAGTCCTGGTCCAGACCTGGTTTAGACCTGGTTTAGACCTGGTTTAGTCCTGGTCCAGACCTGGTTTAGTCCTGGTTTAGACCTCAGTCCTGGTCCAGACCTGGTCCAGGCCAGGTCTAGTCCTGGTCCAGACCTGGTTTAGACCTGGTTTAGTCCTGGTTTAGTCCTGGTCCAGACCTGGTCCAGACCTGGTTTAGACCTGGTTTAGACCTCAGACCTGGCTCAGACCTGGTCCAGGCCTGGTTTAGACCCCAGACCTGGCTCAGACCTGGTCCAGACCTGGTCCAGACCTGGTTTAGACCTGGTTTAGACCTCAGACCTGGTCCAGACCTGGTCCAGACCTGGTTTAGATCCCAGACCTGGCTCAGACCTGGTCCAGGCCTGGTCCAGACCTGGTTTAGACCTCAGACCTGGCTCAGACCTGGTCCAGGCCTGGTCCAGACCTGGTTTAGACCCCAGACCTGGTCCAGGCCTGGTCCAGACCTGGTTTAGACCTCAGACCTGGCTCAGACCTGGTCCAGGCCTGGTCCAGACCTGGTTTAGACCCCAGACCTGGCTCAGACCTGGCTCAGACCTGGTCCAGGCCTGGTCCAGACCTGGTTTAGACCCCAGACCTGGCTCAGACCTGGTCCAGGCCTGGTCCAGACCTGGTTTAGACCTCAGACCTGGCTCAGACCTGGTCCAGGCCTGGTCCAGACCTGGTTTAGACCCCAGACCTGGTCCAGGCCTGGTCCAGACCTGGTTTAGACCCCAGACCTGGTCCAGGCCTGGTCCAGACCTGGTCCAGACCTGGTTTAGACCCCAGACCTGGCTCAGACCTGGTCCAGACCTGGTCCAGACCTGGTTTAGACCTGGTTTAGATCCCAGACTTGGCTCAGACCTGGTCCAGGCCTGGTCCAGACCTGGTTTAGACCTCAGACCTGGCTCAGACCTGGTCCAGGCCTGGTCCAGACCTGGTTTAGACCTCAGACCTGGTCCAGACCTGGTCCAGACCTGGTTTAGACCTGGTCCAGACCTGGTTTAGACCTCAGACCTGGCTCAGACCTGGTCCAGGCCTGGTCCAGACCTGGTTTAGACCTGGTTTAGACCTCAGACCTGGCTCAGACCCGGTCCAGGCCTGGTCCAGACCTGGTTTAAACCTGGTTTAGACCTCAGACCTGGCTCAGACCTGGTCCAGGCCTGGTCCAGACCTGGTTTAGACCTGGTTTAGACCTCAGACCTGGTCCAGACCTGGTCCAGGCCTGGTCCAGACCTGGTTTAGACCCCAGACCTGGTCCAGACCTGGTTTAGACCTCAGACCTGGCTCAGACCTGGTCCAGGCCTGGTCCAGACCTGGTTTAGACCTCAGACCTGGCTCAGACCTGGTCCAGGCCTGGTCCAGACCTGGTTTAGACCTGGTTTAGACCTCAGACCTGGTTTAGACCTGGTCCAGGCCTGGTCCAGACCTGATTTAGACCTCAGACCTGGTCCAGTCCTGGTCCAGACCTGGTTTAGACCTCAGACCTGGCTCAGACCTGGTCCAGACCTGGTTTAGACCTCAGACCTGGCTCAGACCTGGTCCAGGCCTGGTCCAGACCTGGTTTAGACCTCAGTCCTGGCTCAGACCTGGTCCAGACCTGGTTTAGACCTCAGTCCTGGCTCAGACCTGGTCCAGACCTGGTCCAGACCTGGTTTAGACCCCAGACCTGGCTCAGACCTGGTCCAGGCCTGGTCCAGACCTGGTTTAGACCTCAGACCTGGCTCAGACCTGGTCCAGACCTGGTCCAGACCTGGTTTAGACCTGGTCCAGACCTGGTTTAGACCCCAGACCTGGTCCAGACCTGGTCCAGACCTGGTTTAGACCCCAGACCTGGTCCAGACCTGGTCCAGGCCTGGTTTAGACCTGGTTTAGACCTGGTTTAGACCTCAGATCTGGTCCAGACCTGGTCCAGACCTGGTCCAGGCCTGGTTTAGACCTGGTCCAGACCTGTTTTAGACCCCAGACCTGGTCCAGACCTGGTCCAGACCTGGTTTAGACCCCAGACCTGGTCCAGACCTGGTCCAGACCTGGTCCAGTCCTGGTTTAGACCCCAGACCTGGTCCAGGCCTGGTCCAGGCCTGGTTTAGACCTGGTCCAGACCTGGTTTAGACCTCCCACCGGCTCCAGACCTGGTCCGGGCCTTGTCCAGACCTGGTTTAGACCCCAGACCTGGCTCAGACCTGGTCCAGGCCTGGTTTAGACCTGGTCCAGACCTGGTTTAGACCCCAGACCTGGTCCAGGCCTGGTCCAGGCCTGGTTTAGACCTGGTCCAGACCTGGTTTAGACCTCAGACCTGGTCCAGGCCTGGTCCAGACCTGGTTTAGACCCCAGACCTGGCTCAGACCTGGCTCAGACCTGGCTCAGACCTGGTCCAGACCTGGTTTAGACCCCAGACCTGGTCCAGGCCTGGTCCAGGCCTGGTTTAGACCTGGTCCAGACCTGGTTTAGACCTCAGACCTGGTCCAGGCCTGGTCCAGACCTGGTTTAGACCCCAGACCTGGCTCAGACCTGGCTCAGACCTGGTCCAGGCCTGGTCCAGACCTGGTTTAGATGTGTCAGATCCCGGCCCGGGCCTCGTTCGTCATGATGTTCATCTTTTATTGCGTGTCACTCGCTCGTCTCGTCTCGTTCGTCTCGTTTCGTTCCTGAAGGCTCAGCGCCGCCTTCAGCTCCAGACGTCGCTGATAAGAGCAAATGGAGCTCTGTTTATCGAGACTTTGTGCCGACCAGAACATGAGCCCGAATCATACAAACCCAACCAAACACGCCGCGTCTATCGACAAATTACATCAGTGCGGCGATAGCATCAGGACTCTGAAATCATCTGAAAATAATAGGAGTTTAAGAGAGCGGCTTTATCTCCACAAACTTCTAATGTTTGAAATAAAATCATTCATCAAAAGGACGGAGGCGTCAGAATCTCAGACGAATCACAGAAGTGTCACAAACCTGAGGAAACGAGAGACGACCGGGTCAGAAACCAGAGGAAAGAGAGTTTAGATTCATTAACGAGGAAATGTTAACGAAGAACAGAGAGAGAGATTTATTCTGATGTTTTTGACTCAAAGTGACTTATGTACTGTGGTCTGGTCCTAGTCCTGGCCCTGGTCTGGTCCTAGTCCTGGTCTGGTCCTGGTCCTGGTCTGGTCCTGGTCCTGGTCTGGTCCTGGTCCTGGTCTGGTCCTGGTCCTGGTCCTGGTCTGGTCCTGGTCTGGTCCTAGTCCTGGCCCTGGTCTGGTCCTAGTCCTGGTCTGGTCCTGGTCCTGGTCTGGTCCTGGTCCTGGTCCTGGTCTGGTCCTAGTCCTGGCCCTGGTCTGGTCCTAGTCCTGGCCCTGGTCTGGTCCTAGTCCTGGTCTGGTCCTGGTCCTGGTCTGGTCCTGGTCCTGGTCTGGTCCTGGTCCTGGTCCTGGTCTGGTCCTGGTCTGGTCCTAGTCCTGGCCCTGGTCTGGTCCTAGTCCTGGCCCTGGTCTGGTCCTAGTCCTGGTCCTGGTCCTGGTCCTGGTCCTGGTCCTGGTCTGGTCCTGGTCCTGGTCTAGTCCTGGTCCTGGTCCTGGTCTAGTCCTGGTCCTGATCTCTTTAGTGTCGGTCTCATTCGATCGGGGCCAGACTCTTCTTCAGGTTTTCCTTCTCTCGCCCTCAGACCGGGAGGTAAACGGTCTGGTCCTGGTCCTGGTCTGGTCTAGTCCTGGTCCTGGTCTGGTCTAGTCCTGGTCTAGTCCTGGTCCTGGTCTCGGTCTAGTCCTGGTCCTGATTTCTTTAGTGTCTTTTATATTTGATCGGGGCCAGACTCTTCTTCAGGTTTTCCTTCTCTCGCCCTCAGACCGGGAGGTAAACGGTTTGGTCCTGGTCCTGGTCTGGTCCTGGTCCTGGTCTAGTCCTGGTCCTGGTCTCGGTCTGGTCCTGGTCCTGGTCTCGGTCTAGTCCTGGTCATGATCTCTTTAGTGTCTTTTATATTTGATCGGGGCCAGTCTCTTCTTCAGGTTTTCGCTCTCTCGCCCTCAGACCGGGAGGTAAACGGTTTGGTCCTGGTCTGGTCTAGTCCTGGTCCTGGTCTGGTCCTGGTCCTGGTCCTGGTCTAGTCCTGGTCCTGGTCCTGATCTCTTTAGTGTCGTCTCATTCGATCGGGGCCAGTCTCTTCTTCAGGTTTTCGCTCTCTCGCCCTCAGACCGGGAGGTAAACGGTTTGGTCCTGGTCCTGGTCTGGTCCTGGTCCTGGTCTAGTCCTGGTCCTGGTCCTGGTCTAGTCCTGGTCCTGATCTCTTTAGTGTCGGTCTCATTTGATCGGGGCCAGACTCTTCTTCAGGTTTTCCTTCTCTCGCCCTCAGACCGGGAGGTAAACGGTCTGGTCCTGGTCCTGGTCTGGTCTAGTCCTGGTCCTGGTCTGGTCCTGGTCCTGGTCTAGTCCTGGTCCTGATCTCTTTAGTGTCGGTCTCATTTGATCGGGGCCAGACTCTTCTTCAGGTTTTCGCTCTCTCGCCCTCAGACCGGGAGGTAAACGGTTTGGTCCTGGTCCTGGTCTGGTCTAGTCCTGGTCTAGTCCTGGTCCTGGTCTCGGTCTAGTCCTGGTCCTGATCTCTTTAGTGTCGGTCTCATTCGATCGGGGCCAGACTCTTCTTCAGGTTTTCCTCCTCTCGCCCTCAGACCGGGAGGTAAACGGTTTGGTCCTGGTCTGGTCCTGGTCTGGTCCTGGTCCTGGTCTAGTCCTGGTCCTGATCTCTTTAGTGTCGGTCTCATTCGATCGGGGCCAGTCTCTTCTTCAGGTTTTCGCTCTCTCGCCCTCAGACCGGGAGGTAAACGGTTTGGTCCTGGTCCTGGTCTGGTCTAGTCCTGGTCATGGTCCTGGTCTGGTCCTGGTCCTGGTCTGGTCCTGGTCCTGGTCTAGTCCTGGTCCTGATCTCTTTAGTGTCTTTTATATTTGATCGGGGCCAGACTCTTCTTCAGGTTTTCGCTCTCTCGCCCTCAGACCGGGAGGTAAACGGTTTGGTCCTGGTCCTGGTCTGGTCTAGTCCTGGTCCTGGTCTAGTCCTGGTCTGGTCCTGGTCCTGGTCTCGGTCTAGTCCTGGTCCTGATCTCTTTAGTGTCGGTCTCATTTGATCGGGGCCAGTCTCTTCTTCAGGTTTTCCTCCTCTCGCCCTCAGACCGGGAGGTAAACGGTTTGGTCCTGGTCCTGGTCTGGTCTAGTCCTGGTCTAGTCCTGGTCCTGGTCTCGGTCTAGTCCTGGTCCTGATTTCTTTAGTGTCTTTTATATTTGATCGGGGCCAGTCTCTTCTTCAGGTTTTCCTCCTCTCGCCCTCAGACCGGGAGGTAAACCCTTTAGGACCTTCCTGTGGGACGGACCGCGTTTCCCATCAGCCCCGGCGCTTCCAAAAACACTTTATTTAAACAGGTTTCACTTCATTTTGATTTCTGCTCATGTTTCATTCACAAGCTTTTCCAGAACAAAAGCCACAGAAAGTGAAGCAGGACCGAGGACTGAAGGACTGCGCCCTCTGACGGCAGGTCACAGGTTCAAACCCCAAAAAGCACCACAGCTCTGTGTCCCGCGCTCTGAAGGACTGCGCCCTCTGACGGCAGGTCACAGGTTCAAACCCCAAAAAGCACCGCTCTGTGTCCCGCGCTCTGAAGGACTGCGCCCTCTGACGGCAGGTCACAGGTTCAAACCCCAAAAAGCACCGCTCTGTGTCCCGCGCTCTGAAGGACTGCGCCTCTGACGGCAGGTCACAGGTTCAAACCCCAAAGCACCGCTCTGTGTCCCGCGCTCTGAAGGACTGCGCCTCTGGACGGCAGGTCACAGGTTCAAACCCCAAAAAGCACCGCTCTGTGTCCCGCGCTCTGAAGGACTGCGCCCTCTGACGGCAGGTCACAGGTTCAAACCCCAAAAAGCACCGCTCTGTGTCCCGCGCTCTGAAGGACTGCGCCCTCTGACGGCAGGTCACAGGTTCAAACCCCAAAAAGCACCACTCTGTGTCCCGCTCTGAAGGACTGCGCCTCTGGACGGCAGGTCACAGGTTCAAACCCCAAAGCACCGCTCTGTGTCCCGCTCTGAAGGACTGCGCCTCTGACGGCAGGTCACAGGTTCAAACCCCAAAAAGCACCGCTCTGTGTCCCGCGCTCTGAAGGACTGCGCCCTCTGACGGCAGGTCACAGGTTCAAACCCCAAAAAGCACCACAGCTCTGTGTCCCGCGCTCTGAAGGACTGCGCCCTCTGACGGCAGGTCACAGGTTCAAACCCCAAACAGCACCGCTCTGTGTCCCGCGCTCTGAAGGACTGCGCCCTCTGACGGCAGGTCACAGGTTCAAACCCCAAAAAGCACGGCTCTGTGTCCCGCGCTCTGAAGGACTGCGCCCTCTGACGGCAGGTCACAGGTTCAAACCCCAAAAAAAGCCAACAAAAATGTACAACTCTGTGTCCGAAATTATGAATAAATATTAATTAAAACATTGTTTGTGCATAAAGTGTCGCTGCAGCACCAGGTCAGACCCAGGACGTGCCCCGGGACGTGCCCTGGGACCTGCCCCAGGACCTGCCCCGGGACCTGCCCCGGGACCTGCTCCGGGACCTGCTCCGGGACCTGCTCCGGGACCTGCCCCGGGACCTGCTCCGGGACCTGCCCCGGGACCTGCTCCGGGACCTGCTCCGGGACCTGCCCCGGGACCTGCTCCGGGACCTGCTCCGGGACCTGCCCCGGGACCTGTAGGTTACAGAGGGTTACGGTGGGTTACGGCGGGTTACGGTGGGTTGTAGTGGGTTACGGTGGGTTACGGTGGGTTACGGCGGGTTACGGCGGGTTGTAGTGGGTTACGGTGGGTTACGGTGGGTTACGGCGGGTTACGGCGGGTTACGGCGGGTTACGGTGGGTTACGGCGGGTTACGGCGGGTTACGGCGGGTTACGGCGGGTTACGGCGGGTTACGGCGGGTTACAGCGGGTTACAGCGGGTTACCGTGGGTGACGGCGGGGTACGGCGGGGTACGGCGGGTTACAGCGGGTTACCGTGGGTTACGGCGGGTTACGGCGGGTTACGGCGGGTTACGGTGGGTTACGGCGGGTTACAGCGGGTTACAGCGGGTTACCGTGGGTTACGGTGGGTTACGGCGGGTTACGGCGGGTTACGGTGGGTTACGGCGGGTTACGGCGGGTTATGGCGGTTACAGCGGGTTACCGTGGGTTACGGGAATTACGGCGGTTACGGCGGGTTACGTGGGTTACGGCGGGTTACTGATGGGTTACGGCGGGTTACAGCGGGTTACAGCGGGTTACCGTGGGTTACTGATGGAGTTACGGCGGGTTACGGCGTGGTTACGGCGGGTTCTGACGGGTTCTGGCGGGTTACGGCGGAATTCTGGCGGGTTACTGGCGGAGTTACAGCTGGTTACAGCGGGTTACCGTGGGTTACGGCGAATTCTCACGGGCGGGTTACGGCGGGTTATGGCGGTTACGGCGGGTTACAGCGGGTTACAGCGGGTTACCGTGGAATTCTGGCGGAATTACGGGCGGGTTACGGCGGAGTTCTGATGGAGTTACGGCGGGTTACGGCGGAGCCACGGCGGGAGCCATTCTGGCGGAGCCATTCTGGCGGAATTCTGATGGAATTCGGCGGGTTACGGCGGAATTACTGGCGGGTTACGGCGGGTTACTGGCGGGTTATGGCGGTCTGGCGGAGTTACAGCGGGTTACAGCGGGTTACCGTGGGTTACGGCGGGTTCTGACGGGAATTACTGGCGGGTTACGGCGGGAATTACAGCTGGGTTCCGCGGGTTACGGCGGGTTACGGCGGGTTACGGCGGGTTACGGCGGGTTACGGCGGGTTACGGCGGGTTACGGCGGGTTACGGCGGGTTACGGCGGGTTACAGCGGGTTACAGCGGGTTACGGTGGGTTACGGCGGGTTACGGCGGGTTACAGCGGGTTACAGCGGGTTACCGTGGGTTACGGCGGGTTACGGCGGGTTACGGCGGTTACGGCGGGTTACGGCGGGTTACGGCGGGTTACGGCGGGTTACGGCGGGTTACAGCGGGTTACAGCGGGTTACCGTGGGTTACGGCGGGTTACGGCGGGTTACGGCGGGTTACGGCGGGTTACGGCGGGTTACGGCGGGTTATGGCGGGTTACCGTGGGTTACTATGGCGATGCTCTCTAGATTTGATCATAACTCAGTGGCTCAAACCCCACAGAGACAGTGCAAACTCCGCCCCCTCACGGCCGTGTGTTTATTTATTAATTAATGAACACATTAATTGGACAGCGACACCGACTCGTCTGAATCGTCCTGGTGCCTGTGTCAGATGCCCTCCCTGAGTTCAAAAAGTGAAAACATCAAACATCACGGAAACGCTCCTGGGGGAGGAGCCACATACCTCATTTGCATATGTGTCATTTAAGAATCGGCTGTAAATGGATGAAAAGGTTGGCTCTGAGTCACCTTTTCTCCCCAAACGACTTAATTCTTTCTGTTTCTCACACACGGCCTTTGAAGTAGATGTGACTGTCGTCATGACGACCTGGAACATTAATGATCAAAAAGGCTACTGATAAAAAAGAAAATGTTATAAACTTAAGCAAAATGTGCTTTTGAAACACTCTGCATTCTTTATTTATTTGACAGTCATTTCCCATTTGCCTGAGAATTAAACCTGAAGAATCTGTTTGAAGACGATCTG
This sequence comes from Rhinogobius similis, assembly GCA_019453435.1. Lineage (NCBI taxonomy): Eukaryota > Metazoa > Chordata > Actinopteri > Gobiiformes > Gobiidae > Rhinogobius > Rhinogobius similis. The sequence goes on along the minus strand of CM033636.1, from coordinate 34,344,145 downwards.
AACACATGAACATGTGAACAGCAATGAACAGACTACAGTTGAAGTAATATTAAATATTGTTGATGTAAAGTAGAAGAACCAGAGGACAGTGTTCAGCTCCATACTTCTCCAGCAGAGTCGCCCCCAGGAGCCTGTGCGGTCAGACAGGGGCCCCCAGGAGCCTCTGTGGTCAGACAGGGGCCCCCAGGAGCCTGTGCGGTCAGACAGGGGCCCCCAGGAGCCTCTGTGGTCAGACAGGGGCCCCCAGGAGCCTGTGTGGTCAGACAGGGGCCCCCAGGAGCCTGTGCGGTCAGACAGGGGCCCCCAGGAGCCTGTGCGGTCAGACAGGGGCCCCCAGGAGCCTGTGCGGTCAGACAGGGGCCCCCAGGAGCCTGTGCGGTCAGACAGGGGCCCCCAGGAGCCTCTGTGGTCAGACAGGGGCCCCCAGGAGCCTGTGTTTTAGACTCTGTGGCCCCTGGATCCCTCACAGTTTAATATAAAGTTTAATGTGAATAAAACTAAAGACGTTTGTGTCACTTTTTTGCTCAGAGTCTCTGCAGCTGTGGACACAGATATGGGCCCCGAGGGGCCCGTGCTGTGGACACAGATATGGGCCCCTCGGGGCCCGTGCTGTGGCCCCTGAATCCCTCACACAACAAACACCAGAAACAACAAACACAAACACAGTGTCCTCGAGGGAGAAGCGTGTCCTTCAGTCGAGGCGTTTTCTCTCCATGACTTTATTACGCTCTGCTGCTGTGGGCGCAGACAGGGGCCCCCAGGAGCCCCGGACTCAGGGGCCCCCAGGAGCCCCGGACTCAGGGGCCCCCAGGAGCCCCGGACTCAGGGGCCCCCAGGAGCCTCGGACTCAGGGGCCCCCAGGAGCCTCGGACTCAGGGGCCCCCAGGAGCCTCGGACTCAGGGGCCCACCTGGTGACTCAGGGGCCCCAGGACTCTGGACTCATGCCCCCAGGAGTTTCAGGGGCCCCAGGAGCCTCGGACTCAGGGGCCCCCAGGAGCCTCTATCTGTCCAAACACTCCACACAACAAACGAGAGGAGGAGGTGAAGCCCCCAGAGGCCTGTGAGGTCAGACAGGGGCCCCAGGAGAGGAGTCAGGTGAAGCAGAGGAGGAGGTGAAGCAGACAGGAGGAGCCTGTGCGGAAGCAGAGGAGGAGCGTCTGTGGTCAGACAGGGGCCCCCAGGAGCCTGTGAAGTCAGAGGAGGAGGTGAAGCAGACAGGAGGAGCCTGTGAAGTCAGAGGAGGAGGAGAAGCAGAGGAGGAGGTGAAGCAGAGGGAGGAGGTGAAGCAGAGGCCCCAGGAGGAGAAGCAGAGGAGGAGCCTGTGAAGCAGACAGGGGAGGAGGTGCGGTCAGACAGGGGAGGAGCCTGTGCGGTCAGACAGAGGCCCCAGGAGGTGAAGCAGACAGGAGGAGCCTCTGTGAAGCAGACAGGGGCCCCAGGAGCCTGTGCGGTCAGACAGCCCCAGGAGCCTGTGGAGAAACAGGGGAGGAGCCTCTGTGAAGTCAGAGGCCCCAGGAGCCTCTGTGAAGCAGACAGGAGGCCCCCAGGCCTGTGTTTTAGAGGAGGAGGTGGAAGCAGTTTAATATAAAGTTTAATGTGAATAAAACTAAAGGCGTTTGTGTCACTTTTTGCTCAGAGTCTCTGCAGCTGTGGACACAGATATGGGCCCGAGGGCCGTGCTGTGAACACAGATAGGAGGAGGCTGTAAGCAGAGGAGGAAACACCAGAGGAGGAAACACAAACACAGTGTCCTCGAGGGAGAAGCGTGTCCTTCAGTCGAGGTGAAGCAGAGGAGGAGCTCTGCTGCTGTGAAGCAGACAGGAGGAGGAGCCCCGGACTCAGGGAGGAGGAGAACTCAGAGGAGGAGTGACTCAGAGGCCCCAGGAGGTGAACTCAGGGGAGGAGGACTCAGGGGCCCCCAGGAGCCCCGGACTCAGGGGCCCCCAGGAGCCCCGGACTCAGGGGCCCCCAGGAGCCTCGGACTCAGGGGCCCCCAGGAGCCTCGGACTCAGGGGCCCCTCTTGGTGTCTAAACTCTGGTTCTCATGCAGGGTTTAGAGAGGCCTGAAGCAGAGGAGGAGGTGAATCTGTCCAAACACTCCACACAACAAACGAGAGGAGGAGGTGAAGCAGAGGAGGAGGTGAAGCAGAGGAGGAGGAGAAGCAGAGGAGGAGGTGAAGCAGAGGAGGAGGTGAAGCAGAGGAGGAGGAGAAGCAGAGGAGGAGGAGAAGCAGAGGAGGAGGTGAAGCAGAGGAGGAGGTGAAGCAGAGGAGGAGGTGAAGCAGAGGAGGAGGTGAAGCAGTGGAGGAGGAGGAGAAGCAGAGGAGGAGGTGAAGCAGAGGAGGAGGTGAAGCAGAGGAGGAGGTGAAGCAGAGGAGGAGGTGAAGCAGAGGAGGAGGTGAAGCAGAGGAGGAGGTGAAGCAGAGGAGGAGGAGAAGGAGGTGAAGCAGAGGAGGAGGTGAAGCAGAGGAGGAGGTGAAGCAGAGGAGGAGGAGGAGAAGCAGAGGAGGAGGTGAAGCAGAGGAGGAGGTGAAGCAGAGGAGGAGGTGAAGCAGAGGAGGAGGTGAAGCAGAGGAGGAGGCAGAGGAGGAGGTGAAGCAGAGGAGGAGGGAGGTGAAGCAGAGGAGGAGGAGGAGAAGCAGAGGAGGAGGAGGTGAAGCAGAGGAGGAGGTGAAGCAGAGGAGGAGGTGAAGCAGAGGAGGAGGTGAAGCAGAGGAGGAGGTGAAGCAGAGGAGGAGGTGAAGCAGAGGAGGAGGTGAAGCAGAGGAGGTGAAGCAGAGGAGGAGGTGAAGCAGAGGAGGAGGTGAAGCAGAGGAGGAGGAGGAGAAGCAGAGGAGGAGGAGAAGCAGAGGAGGAGGAGAAGCAGAGGAGGAGGTGAAGCAGAGGAGGAGGAGAAGCAGAGGAGGAGGTGAAGCAGAGGAGGAGGAGAAGCAGAGGAGGAGGTGAAGCAGAGGAGGAGGTGAAGCAGAGGAGGAGGGAAGAAGCAGAGGAGGAGGTGGAAGCAGGAGGAGGAGGAGGAGAAGCAGAGGAGGAGGTGAAGCAGAGGAGGAGGTGAAGCAGAGGAGGAGGAGAAGAGGAGGAGGTGAAGCAGAGGAGGAGGAGAAGCAGAGGAGGAGGTGGAAGCAGAGGGAGGGGAAGCAGAGCAGAGGAGGAGGTGAAGCAGAGGAGGAGAGTGAAGCAGAGGAGGAGGTGAAGCAGAGGAGGAGGAGAAGCAGAGGAGGAGGAGAAGCAGAGGAGGAGAAGCAGAGGAGGAGGTGAAGCAGAGGAGGAGGAGAAGCAGAGGAGGAGGAGAAGCAGAGGAGGAGGTGAAGCAGAGGAGGAGGTGAAGCAGAGGAGGAGGTGAAGCAGAGGAGGAGGTGAAGCAGAGGAGGAGGTGAAGCAGAGGAGGAGGTGAAGCAGAGGAGGAGGAGAAGGAGGTGAAGCAGAGGAGGAGGTGAAGCAGAGGAGGAGGTGAAGCAGAGGAGGAGGAGAAGCAGAGGAGGAGGAGAAGCAGAGGAGGAGGAGAAGCAGAGGAGGAGGAGAAGCAGAGGAGGAGGTGAAGCAGAGGAGGAGGAGAAGCAGAGGAGGAGGAGGAGGAGAAGCAGAGGAGGAGGTGAAGCAGAGGAGGAGGAGGTGAAGCAGAGGAGGAGGTGAAGCAGAGGAGGAGGTGAAGCAGAGGAGGAGGTGAAGCAGAGGAGGAGGTGAAGCAGAGGAGGAGGTGAAGCAGAGGAGGAGGTGAAGCAGAGGAGGAGGAGAAGCAGAGGAGGAGGTGAAGCAGAGGAGGAGGTGAAGCAGAGGAGGAGGTGAAGCAGAGGAGGAGGTGAAGCAGAGGAGGAGGTGAAGCAGAGGAGGAGGTGAAGCAGAGGAGGAGGGAGAAGCAGAGGAGGAGGTGAAGCAGAGGAGGAGGTGAAGCAGAGGAGGAGGTGAAGCAGAGGAGGAGGTGAAGCAGAGAGGAGGAGGTGAAGCAGAGGAGGAGGAGGTGAAGCAGAGGAGGAGGTGAAGCAGAGGAGGAGGAGAAGCAGAGGAGGAGGTGAAGCAGAGGAGGAGGAGAAGCAGAGGAGGAGGTGAAGCAGAGGAGGAGGTGAAGCAGAGGAGGAGGTGAAGCAGAGGAGGAGGAGAAGCAGAGGAGGAGGTGAAGCAGAGGAGGAGGTGAAGCAGAGGAGGAGGAGGAGAAGCAGAGGAGGAGGTGAAGCAGAGGAGGAGGAGGTGAAGCAGAGGAGGAGGAGAAGCAGAGGAGGAGGTGAAGCAGAGGAGGAGGTGAAGCAGAGGAGGAGGAGGGAGAACAGAGGAGGAGGTGAAGCAGAGGAGGAGGTGAAGCAGAGGAGGAGGTGAAGCAGAGGAGGAGGTGAAGCAGAGGAGGAGGAGAAGCAGAGGAGGAGGTGAAGCAGAGAGGAGGAGGAGAAGCAGAGGAGGAGGTGAAGCAGAGGAGGAGGTGAAGCAGAGGAGGAGGGTGAAGCAGAGGAGGAGGTGAAGCAGAGGAGGAGGTGAAGCAGAGGAGGAGGTGAAGCAGAGGAGGAGGAGGAGAAGCAGAGGAGGAGGAGGAGGAGAAGCAGAGGAGGAGGTGAAGCAGAGGAGGAGGTGAAGCAGAGGAGGAGGAGAAGCAGAGGAGGAGGTGAAGCAGAGGAGGAGGTGAAGCAGAGGAGGAGGAGAAGCAGAGGAGGAGGTGAAGCAGAGGAGGAGGAGAAGCAGAGGAGGAGGTGAAGCAGAGGAGGAGGTGAAGCAGAGGAGGAGGTGAAGCAGAGGAGGAGGTGAAGCAGAGGAGGAGGAGAAGCAGAGGAGGAGGAGGTGAAGCAGAGGAGGAGGTGAAGCAGAGGAGGAGGTGAAGCAGAGGAGGAGGTGAAGCAGAGGAGGAGGTGAAGCAGAGGAGGAGGTGAAGCAGAGGAGGAGGTGAAGCAGAGGAGGAGGTGAAGCAGAGGAGGAGGAGAAGCAGAGGAGGAGGAGAAGCAGAGGAGGAGGTGAAGCAGAGAGGAGGAGGTGAAGCAGAGGAGGAGAGGTGAAGCAGAGAGGAGGAGGTGAAGCAGAGGAGGAGGTGAAGCAGAGGAGGAGGAGAAGCAGAGGAGGAGGAGGTGAAGCAGAGGAGGAGGTGAAGCAGAGGAGGAGGTGAAGCAGAGGAGGAGGAGAAGCAGAGGAGGAGGTGAAGCAGAGGAGGAGGAGGAGGTGAAGCAGAGGAGGAGGTGAAGCAGAGGAGGAGGTGAAGCAGAGGAGGAGGTGAAGCAGAGGAGGAGGAGAAGCAGAGGAGGAGGAGGAGAAGCAGAGGAGGAGGTGAAGCAGAGGAGGAGGTGAAGCAGAGGAGGAGGTGAAGCAGAGAGGAGGAGGAGGTGAAGCAGAGGAGGAGGTGAAGCAGAGGAGGAGGTGAAGCAGAGGAGGAGGTGAAGCAGAGGAGGAGGAGAAGCAGAGGAGGAGGTGAAGCAGAGGAGGAGGAGAAGCAGAGGAGGAGGTGAAGCAGAGGAGGAGGTGAAGCAGAGGAGGAGGAGAAGCAGAGGAGGAGGTGAAGCAGAGGAGGAGGAGGTGAAGCAGAGGAGGAGGTGAAGGAGAGGAGGAGGTGAAGCAGAGGAGGAGGTGAAGCAGAGGAGGAGGTGAAGCAGAGGAGGAGGTGAAGCAGAGGAGGAGGTGAAGCAGAGGAGGAGGAGGTGAAGCAGAAGAGGAAGGGAGGAGGAGGTGAAGCAGAGGAGGAGGTGAAGCAGAGGAGGAGGTGAAGCAGAGGAGGAGGAGGAGAAGCAGAGGAGGAGGTGAAGCAGAGGAGGAGGAGAAGCAGAGGAGGAGGAGAAGCAGAGGAGGAGGTGAAGCAGAGGAGGAGGTGAAGCAGAGGAGGAGGTGAAGCAGAGGAGGAGGTGAAGCAGAGGAGGAGGAGAAGCAGAGGAGGAGGTGAAGCAGAGGAGGAGGAGAAGCAGAGGAGGAGGAGAAGCAGAGGAGGAGGTGAAGCAGAGGAGGAGGAGAAGCAGAGGAGGAGGAGAAGAAGAGGAGGAGGAGAAGCAGAGGAGGAGGTGAAGCAGAGGAGGAGGTGAAGCAGAGGAGGAGGAGAAGCAGAGGAGGAGGAGAAGCAGATGAAGCAGAGAAGCAGAGGAGGAGGTGAAGCAGAGGAGGAGAAGCAGAGGAGGAGGAGAGGAGAAGCAGAGGAGGAGGTGAAGCAGAGGAGGAGGTGAAGCAGAGGAGGAGGAGGTGAAGCAGAGGAGGAGGAGGAGAAGCAGAGGAGGAGGAGGAGAGAAGCAGAGGAGGAGGTGAAGCAGAGGAGGAGGTGAAGCAGAGGAGGAGGTGAAGCAGAGGAGGAGGTGAAGCAGAGGAGGAGGAGAAGCAGAGGAGGAGGTGAAGCAGAGGAGGAGGAGGAGAAGCAGAGGAGGAGGTGAAGCAGAGGAGGAGGTGAAGCAGAGGAGGAGGAGAAGCAGAGGAGGAGGAGAAGCAGAGGAGGAGGTGAAGCAGAGGAGGAGGTGAAGCAGAGGAGGAGGTGAAGCAGAGGAGGAGGTGAAGCAGAGGAGGAGGAGAAGCAGAGGAGGAGGTGAAGCAGAGGAGGAGGTGAAGCAGAGGAGGAGGTGAAGCAGAGGAGGAGGTGAAGCAGAGGAGGAGGAGAAGCAGAGGAGGAGGTGAAGCAGAGGAGGAGGTGAAGCAGAGGAGGAGGTGAAGCAGAGGAGGAGGAGGAGAAGCAGAGGAGGAGGAGAAGCAGAGGAGGAGGTGAAGCAGAGGAGGAGGTGAAGCAGAGGAGGAGGTGAAGCAGAGGAGGAGGAAGCAGAGGAGGAGGAGAAGCAGAGGAGGAGGAGGTGAAGCAGAGGAGAGGAGGTGAAGCAGAGGAGGAGGTGAAGCAGAGGAGGAGGTGAAGCAGAGGAGGAGGGAGAAGCAGAGGGAGGAGGTGAAGCAGAGGAGGAGGTGAAGCAGAGGAGGAGGTGAAGCAGAGGAGGAGGTGAAGCAGAGGAGGAGGAGAAGCAGAGGAGGAGAGGTGAAGCAGAGAGGAGGAGGTGAAGCAGAGGAGGAGGAGGTGAAGCAGAGGGAGGAGGAGAAGCAGAGGAGGAGGTGAAGCAGAGGAGGAGGAGGTGAAGCAGAGGAGGAGGAGGAGAAGCAGAGGAGGAGGAGAAGCAGAGGAGGAGGTGAAGCAGAGGAGAGGAGGGTGAAGCAGAGGAGGAGGTGAAGCAGAGGAGGAGGTGAAGCAGAGGAGGAGGTGAAGCAGAGGAGGAGGTGAAGCAGAGGAGGAGGAGGAGAAGCAGAGGAGGAGGAGGAGAAGCAGAGAGGAGGAGGTGAAGCAGAGGAGGAGGTGAAGCAGAGGAGGAGGTGAAGCAGAGGAGGAGGTGAAGCAGAGGAGGAGGGAGAAGCAGAGGAGGAGGAGGTGAAGCAGAGGAGGAGGTGAAGCAGAGGAGGAGGTGAAGCAGAGGAGGAGGAGAAGCAGAGGAGGAGGTGAAGCAGAGGAGGAGGTGAAGCAGAGGAGGAGGTGAAGCAGAGGAGGAGGTGAAGCAGAGGAGGAGGTGAAGCAGAGGAGGAGGTGAAGCAGAGGAGGAGGAGAAGCAGAGGAGGAGGTGAAGCAGAGGAGGAGGAGGAGAAGCAGAGGAGGAGGAGAAGCAGAGGAGGAGGAGAAGCAGAGGAGGAGGTGAAGCAGAGGAGGAGGTGAAGCAGAGGAGGAGGAGAAGCAGAGGAGGAGGTGAAGCAGAGGAGGAGGTGAAGCAGAGGAGGAGGAGGAGAAGCAGAGGAGGAGGTGAAGCAGAGGAGGAGGTGAAAGGCGTTGATTTAAGGCGGTATGTTGGTGGAGTTAAAGGCCTGGATTTAAGGTGGTATGTTGGTGGAGTTAAAGGCGTTGATTTAAGGCGGTATGTTGGTGGAGTTAAAGGCGTTGATTTAAGGCGGTATGTCGGTGGAGTTAAAGGCGTTGATTTAAGGCGGTATGTCGGTGGAGTTAAAGGCGTTGATTTAAGCGGTATGTTGGTGAGTTAAAAACCTGAATTTAAGCGGTATGTCGGTGGAAATTAAAAGCGTTGATTTAAGGTAGTATGTTGGTGTAATTAAAAAGGCCTGAATTTAAGCGGTATGTCAGTAAATTAAAGCGTTGATTTAAGCGGTATGTCGGTGGAAGTTAAAAAGCGTTGATTTAAAAGCGGTATATCGGTGGAAATTAAAAGCGTTAATTTAAGCGGTATATTGGTGGAGATTAAAGCGTTGATTTATGTCGGTATATCGGTGGAGTTAAAAGCGTGAATTTAAGGTAGTATGTTGGTATGAATTAAAACCTGAATTTAAAGTAGTATGTTGGTAAAGTTAAAACCTGAATTTAAGCGGTATGTCAGTGGGAATTAAAAGCGTTGATTTAAAGCGGTATGTTGGTGGAAATTAAAAGCGTTGATTTAAGCGGTATATCGGTGGAAGTTAAAGCGTTGATTTAAAGCGGTATGTTGGTGGAATTAAAACCTGAATTTAAGCGGTATGTCGGTGGAAATTAAAAGCGTTGATTTAAGCGGTATGTTGGTGTAGTTAAAGCGTTGATTTAAGCGGTATATCGGTGGAAATTAAAAGCGTTGATTTAAAACGGTATATTGGTGGAGTTAAAACCTGAATTTAAGCGGTATGTCGGTGGAAATTAAAAAGCGTTGATTTAAAAGGTATGTTGGTGGAGTTAAAAACCTGAATTTAAGCGGTATATCGGTGGAGTTAAAGGCGTTGATTTAAGGCGGTATGTCGGTGGAGTTAAAGGCGTTGATTTAAGACGGTATGTTGGTGGAGTTAAAGGCCTGGATTTAAGGCGGTATGTCGGTGGAGTTAAAGGCGTTGATTTAAGGCGGTATGTTGGTGGAGTTAAAGGCCTGGATTTAAGGCGGTATGTCGGTGGAGTTAAAGGCGTTGATTTAAGGCGGTATGTTGGTGTAGTTAAAGGCCTGGATTTAAGGCGGTATGTCGGTGGAGTTAAAGGCGTTGATTTAAGGCGGTATGTTGGTGGAGTTAAAGGCGTTGATTTAAGGCGGTATGTCGGTGGAGTTAAAGGCGTTGATTTAAGGCGGTATGTCGGTGGAGTTAAAGGCGTTGATTTAAGGCGGTATGTCGGTTAAAGTCCAAATGTCCCAGTGGTTCTTCTCAAATCTAAAGTAAAAGTAAAGTACACATAGTATTGATCCAGATGCACAGCTTTGAGTGAAATGTTGAAGATAATCTGAAGATCTGTTTAATCTCAGTCCAGGTGATAACGAGGAGCTGCTTTACGACTTGTCTGATTGGAACCTTTAATATGAATTTATGAAGAAACACGTTTTCTGTTGAATTACAGATGAAATGTTTGTGTTTGTTTGAGTTGAACTAAAATAAGAATCAAACGTGAGTGACGCAGGTCCAGTTCTCTCGGATTCCTCTCATTAAGAACGTATCGAGTTTGAGACGGAAATAAACGTCAGGAAATGAGCAGCGCGTGAACAGGAAGTGTGAAGTCTGACGCGCTAGCAGCTAACGCTAACGCTAAAGGCTAACGCTGCTAATGAGACACATTACTCTCACTTCAACAGAAATTAGCCCCAATTATCACCGAGAACTGTTTCATTTACACATCTGCTCCAGTCTGCCCCTGTCTGCACCTGTCTGCCCCTGTCTGCACCTGTCTGCACCTGTCTGCACCTGTCTGCACCTGTCTGCACCTGTCTGCACCTGTCTATGATATGTGTTAATTACAGTAAACAAATGTAAACAAGTTTCACTTATTTGTCTCATTAATCAAACATCTGTGAATCTGAGACTAAACCAGGACTAAACCAGGACTGAACCAGGACTGAACCAGGACTAAACCAGGACTAAACCAGGACTAAACCAGGACTAAACCAGGACTGAACCAGGACTGAACCAGGACTAAACCAGGACTAAACCAGGACTAAACCAGGACTAAACCAGGACTGAACCAGGACTGAACCAGGACTAAACCAGGACTGAACCAGGACTAAACCAGGACTAAACCAGGACTGAACCAGGACTGAACCAGGACTAAACCAGGACTAAACAAGGTCTAAACCAGGACTGAACCAGGACTAAACCAGGACTAAACCAGGACTAAACCAGGTCTAAACCAGGACTAAACCAGGACTAAACCAGGACTAAACAAGGTCTAAACCAGGACTAAACCAGGACTAAACAAGGTCTAAACCAGGACTAAACCAGGACTAAACAAGGTCTAAACCAGGACTAAACCAGGACTAAACAAGGTCTAAACCAGGTCTGAACCAGGACTAAACCAGGACTGAACCAGGACTGAACCAGGACTGAACCAGGACTGAACCAGGACTGAACCAGGACTGAACCAGGACTGAACCAGGACTAAACCAGGACTAAACCAGGTCTGAACCAGGACTGAACCAGGACTGAACCAGGACTGAACCAGGACTAAACCAGGACTAAACCAGGACTAAACCAGGACTAAAGCAGGACTAAACCAGGACTAAACCAGGTCTAAACCAGGACTAAACCAGGACTGAACCAGGTCTAAACCAGGACTGAACCAGGACTAAACCAGGACTAAACCAGGACTAAACCAGGTCTAAACCAGGACTAAACCAGGTCTAAACCAGGACTAAACCAGGACTGAACCAGGTCTAAACCAGGACTAAACCAGGACTGAACCAGGACTAAACCAGGACTAAACCAGGACTAAACCAGGACTAAAGCAGGACTAAACCAGGACTAAACCAGGACTAAACCAGGACTGAACCAGGACTGAACCAGGACTAAACCAGGACTAAACAAGGTCTAAACCAGGACTGAACCAGGACTAAACCAGGACTGAACCAGGACTAGACCAGGACTGAACCAGGACTAAACCAGGACTGAACCAGGACTAAACCAGGACTAAACCAGGACTAAACCAGGACTAAACCAGGACTAAACCAGGACTAAACCAGGACTAAACCAGGACTAAACCAGGACTAAACCAGGACTAAACTCAGTCTAAAGTGGTCTCTAGATGTTTCGTCTTCACACAGTGTCAGTTCTGAGCGCGCTCAGTTGGAGGCGTTGGATTTTAATGAAGACACTCAGACCAATTACAATTTTAACACACACTGTACACACACACACACACACACACACACACACTGTACACACAGGAGGTTTTGTTGCAGGAGGTGCTGCAGGAGGTGCTGCACTGGGCTTTTATGGACCTCCTCCACCAGGGCGGCTCACACCTTTTCACGGTCTGAGAGCAGCTGGACAATCGAGTGACAGTGATGGTCTTTAATGTTTAGACCCCTGTCCTCAGGGATGTCCACAGTGGAGAAGAAGGACCTCTACATCGTCTCCACCAAAGTCCTGTCCTCAGGGATGTCCACAGTGGAGAAGAAGGACCTCTACATCATCTCCACCAAAGTCCTGTCCTCAGGGATGTCCACAGTGGAGAAGAAGGACCTCTACATCGCCTCCCCTCCTCCCTCCTCCCCTCGTCCCCTCCTCGTCCCCCCCCCCCTCCTCTCCTCGCTCCCTTGTCCCCTCCTCTCCTCCTCCTCCTCCCCTCCTCCTCTCCTCTCCTCCCTCCTCGCTCCTCTCCTCGCCTCCTCGCTCCCTCGTCCCCTCCCCCTCTCCTCCCCTCCTCCTCCTCCCCTCCCCTCCTCCTCCCCTCCTCCCTCCCCTCCCCTCCTCCTCGTCCCCTCCCCTCCTCCTCTCCTCCTCTCCTCCCTCCCTCCCCTCCTCCTCCCCTCCCCTCCTCCCCCCTCCTCCCCCCTCCTCTCCTCGTCCCCTCCCCTCCTCTCCTCCTCTCTCTCCTCCTCTCCTCTCCCCCTCCTCTCCTCCTCCTCCTCTCCTCCCCCCTCCTCTCTCTCCTCCCCTCCTCTCCTCCCCCCCTCCTCCTCCCCCCCCCCTCCCTCCTCTCCTCGCTCCTCGTCCCTCCTCCTCTCTCCTCCTCCTCCTCCTCTCTCCTCCTCTCCCTCCTCCTCCCTCCTCCTCCCCTCCCCTCCTCCCCCCTCCTCTCCTCCTCCTCTCCTCTCCTCCTCTCTCTCCTCCTCTCCTCTCCCTCCTCCTCTCCTCCTCTCCTCCTCTCCTCCTCTCCTCCCCTCCCTCCTCCCCTCCTCCTCCTCTCCTCTCCTCCTCCTCTCCTCCCCCCTCCTCTCCTCCCCTCCTCCTCCCCCCTCCTCTCCTCGCCTCCTCCTCCCTCCTCTCCTCCTCCTCTCCCCCCCCCTCCCTCCTCTCCTCGCTCCCTCGTCCCCTCCCCTCCTCCTCTCCCCCTCCTCTCTCTCTCTCCCTCCTCCCCTCCTCCCCTCCTCGTCCCTCTCCTCTCCTCTCCTCTCTCCCTCCTCTCCTCCTCTCCTCTCTCCCTCCTCCCTCCCCCCTCCTCCTCTCCTCCCTCCTCCTCCTCCTCCCCCCCCCCCCTCCTCCCCTCCTCCCCCCTCCTCGTCCCTCTCCTCCCTCCTCTCCTCCCTCCTCCCCTCCTCCCCCCTCCTCCCCCCTCCTCTCCTCGTCTCCTCTTTCCTCTCCTCCCTCCTCTCCTCCCTCCTCCCCCCACCTCTCCCCCCCTCCCCCTCTCTCTCCCTCGAGGTCTGGGGTGATATTTCCTGTGATTTTTCTCATTTTTCTCGTCGATAATGAAACTCTCTTTTTCATCTGATGTGAATTTATTTCAAACCTCGAAGGAGCAAACTCTGTGAAAATAATCAAAGTAGAGTCTCCTCCAGACGCTCCTGTTTTCATCAGCGCAGAGCGGCAGGTCCGGCCCTGTCGGATCCTCCGTTTGAAAAAAACAAATGAAGAACAGAAGAGGTGGTCCTAGTCCTGGTCTGGTTCTGGTCTGGTCCTGGTCCTGGTCCTGGTCCTGGTCCTGGCTCTGGTCCTGGTCCTGGTCCTGGTCCTGGTCCTGGTCCGGTCCTGGTCCTGGTCCTGGTCCTGGTCCTGGTCCGGTCCTGGTCCTGGTCTGGTCCTGGTCTGGTCCTGGTCCTGGTCTGGTCCTGGTCCTGGTCCTGGTCCTGGTCCTGGTCCTGGCTCTGGTCCTGGTCCTGGTCTGGTCCTGGTCTGGTCCTGGTCTGGTCCTGGTCTGGTCCTGGTCCAGGTCTGGTCCAGGTCTGGTCCTGGTCTGGTCCTGGTCCTGGTCCTGGCTCTGGTCCTGGTCTAGTCCTGGTCCTGGTCTAGTCCTGGTCCTGGTCTAGTCCTGGTCCTGGTCTAGTCCTGGTCCTGGCTCTGGTCCTGGCTCTGGTCCTGGTCCTGGTCTGGTCCTGGTCCTGGCTCTGGTCCTGGCTCTGGTCCTGGTCCTGGTCTAGTCCTGGTCCTGGTCCTGGTCCTGGTCTGGTCCCCAGAGTCCAGTTCGTTCTGCTGTATTTCCTCTTTGACATTTAACATTTTAGAGAAACTGAGACAAAAGCAGCGTCTGAGACCGGACCAGACTCTGCAGCAAAAGTCCTGGTTTAGACCTGGTTTAGACCTGGTTTGGTCCTGGTTTAGACCTGGTTTAGACCTGGTTTAGACCTGGTTTAGACCTGGTTTAGACCTGGTTTAGTCCTGGTTTAGTCCTGGTTTAGTCCTGGTTTAGACCTGGTTTAGTCCTGGTTTAGTCCTGGTTCAGTCCTGGTTTAGTCCTGGTTTGGTCCTGGTTTAGACCTGGTTTAGACCTGGTTTAGTCCTGGTTTAGTCCTGGTTTAGTCCTGGTTTAGTCCTGGTTCAGTCCTGGTTTAGTCCTGGTTTAGACCTGGTTTAGACCTGGTTTAGACCTGGTTTAGACCTGGTTTAGTCCTGGTTTAGTCCTGGTTTAGTCCTGGTTTAGTCCTGGTTTAGTCCTGGTTCAGTCCTGGTTTAGTCCTGGTTTGGTCCTGGTTTAGACCTGGTTTAGACCTGGTTTAGTCCTGGTTTAGTCCTGGTTTAGTCCTGGTTTAGTCCTGGTTCAGTCCTGGTTTAGTCCTGGTTTAGACCTGGTTTAGACCTGGTTTAGACCTGGTTTAGACCTGGTTTAGTCCTGGTTTAGTCCTGGTTTAGTCCTGGTTTAGTCCTGGTTTAGTCCTGGTTTAGTCCTGGTTTAGACCTGGTTTAGTCCTGGTTTAGTCCTGGTTTAGTCCTGGTCTAGTCCTGGTTCTAGTCCTGGTTTAGTCCTGGTTCAGACCTGGTTCAGTCCTGGTTTAGACCTGGTCTAGTCCTGGTCTAGTCCTGGTCTGGTCCTGGTCTAGTCCTGGTTCAGTCCTGGTTCAGACCTGGTTCAGACCTGGTCTAGTCCTGGTTTAGTCCTGGTTCAGACCTGGTTCAGTCCTGGTTTAGACCTGGTTTAGACCTGGTTTAGTCCTGGTTTAGTCCTGGTCTAGTCCTGGTCTAGTCCTGGTTCAGTCCTGGTTCAGACCTGGTTCAGTCCTGGTTCAGTCCTGGTCCTGGTCTAGTCCTGGTCTGGTCCTGGTCTGGTCCTGGTCTAGTCCTGGTCTAGTCCTGGTCCTGGTCTAGTCCCGGTCTAGTCCTGGTCTAGTCCTGGTCCTGGTCTAGTCCTGGTCTAGTCCTGGTCTGGTCCTGGTCTAGTCCTGGTTTAGTCCTGGTCTAGTCCTGGTTCAGACCTGGTCTAGTCCTGGTCCTGGTCTAGTCCCGGTCTAGTCCTGGTCTAGTCCTGGTTCAGTCCCGGTCTAGTCCTGGTCTAGTCCTGGTCTGGTCCTGGTCTAGTCCTGGTCTAGTCCCGGTTTAGTCCTGGTCTGGTCCTGGTTCAGACCCGGTTTAGTCCTGGTCTAGTCCTGGTTCAGTCCCGGTCTAGTCCCGGTCTAGTCCTGGTCTAGTCCTGGTCCTGGTCTAGTCCCGGTCTAGTCCTGGTCTGGTCCTGGTCTAGTCCCGGTCTAGTCCCGGTCTAGTCCTGGTCTAGTCCTGGTCCCGGTCTAGTCCCGGTCTAGTCCTGGTCTCAGCCCTGGTCCTGGTCTGGTCCCGGTCTAGTCCTGGTCTGGTCCTGGTCCTGGTCTGGTCCTGGTCTCAGCCCTGGTCCTGGTCTAGTCCCGGTTTAGTCCTGGTCTGGTCCTGGTTCAGTCCTGGTCTGGTCCTGGTTTAGTCCTGGTTCAGACCTGGTCCTGGTCTGGTCCTGGTTCAGTCCTGGTCTAGTCCTGGTCTGGTCCTGGTCCTGGTCTCAGCCCTGGTCCTGGTCCTGGTCCTGGTCTCAGCCCTGGTCCTGGTCCTGGTCTCAGCCCTGGTCCTGGTCCTGGTCTCAGCCCTGGTCCTGGTCTCAGCCCTGGTCCTGGTCCTGGTCTCAGCCCTGGTCCTGGTCCTGGTCCTGGTCTCAGCCCTGGTCCTGGTCCTGGTCTCAGCCCTGGTCCTGGTCCTGGTCTCAGCCCTGGTCCTGGTCCTGGTCTCAGCCCTGGTCCTGGTCCTGGTCTCAGCCCTGGTCCTGGTCCTGGTCTCAGCCCTGGTCCTGGTCCTGGTCTCAGCCCTGGTCCTGGTCCTGGTCTCAGCCCTGGTCCTGGTCCTGGTCTCAGCCCTGGTCCTGGTCCTGGTCCTGGTCTCAGCCCTGGTCCTGGTCTGGTCCTGGTTCAGTCCTGGTCCTGGTCCTGGTCTGGTCCTGGTTTAGTCCTGGTTCAGACCTGGTCCTGGTCTGGTCCTGGTCTCAGCCCTGGTCCTGGTCCTGGTCTCAGCCCTGGTCCTGGTCCTGGTCTCAGCCCTGGTCCTGGTCCTGGTCTCAGCCCTGGTCCCGGTCTAGTCCTGGTCTCAGCCCTGGTCTCAGCCCTGGTCCCGGTCTAGTCCTGGTCTCAGCCCTGGTCCTGGTCCTGGTCTCAGTCCTGGTCTGGGTCCTGGTCCTGGTCTCAGCCCTGGTCCTGGTCCTGGTCTCAGCCCTGGTCCTGGTCCTGGTCTCAGCCCTGGTCCTGGTCCTGGTCTCAGCCCTGGTCCTGGTCTGGTCCTGGTCTCAGCCCTGGTCCTGGTCCTGGTCCTGGTCTCAGCCCTGGTCCTGGTCTCAGCCCTGGTCCTGGTCCTGGTCTCAGCCACCTGGTCCTGGTCCTGGTCCTGGTCTCAGCCCTGGTCCTGGTCCTGGTCTCAGCCCTGGTCCTGGTCCTGGTCTCAGCCCTGGTCCTGGTCTCAGCCCTGGTCCTGGTCCTGGTCCTGGTCTCAGCCCTGGTCCTGGTCTGGTCCTGGTTCAGTCCTGGTCCTGGTCCTGGTCTCAGCCCTGGTCCTGGTCTCAGCCCTGGTCCTGGTCCTGGTCCTGGTCCTGGTCCTGGTCCTGGTCTCAGCCCTGGTCCTGGTCTCAGCCCTGGTCCTGGTCCTGGTCCTGGTCCTGGTCTCAGCCCTGGTCCTGGTCCTGGTCTCAGCCCTGGTCCTGGTCTCAGCCCTGGTCCTGGTCTCAGCCCTGGTCCTGGTCCTGGTCTCAGCCCTGGTCCTGGTCCTGGTCTCAGCCCTGGTCCTGGTCCTGGTCCTGGTCCTGGTCCTGGTCCTGGTCTCAGCCCTGGTCCTGGTCCTGGTCTCAGCCCTGGTCCTGGTCCTGGTCTCAGCCCTGGTCTCAGCCCTGGTCTCAGCCCTGGTCTCAGCCCTGGTCCTGGTCCTGGTCCCGGTCTAGTCCTGGTCTGGTCCTGGTCTGGTCCTGGTTCAGACCCAGTTCAGTCCTGGTCTAGTCCTGGTCTGGTCCTGGTCTGGTCCTGGTTCAGACCCAGTTCAGTCCTGGTCTCAACCCTAGTCCTGGTCTGGTCCTGGTTCAGTGTGAAGTGTAAGTCAAACACTCTTCTTTAATCACGCCTACACTCCGGGTATTTTTAACCCTTTATCTCAGACGTTGATCTGAGTTTTATTTTTTCTTTCGTGGCGTCGTCTTTTCTCGGAGGAAAACACACCACAGAGTTTGATTAAAGCCTCAAATGTTTAAATGTCACAGAAATGAGCTTCAGGAGCATCTGGACCTGAAGGGTTTGTCTTTGGCCTCGACGTGTTGGACAGATTCTACATTTGACACAAATGTCACGAATATTAAACATTAATAAAAAGCTCCAAATGAGAAAAGATGGAAAAGATGGAAAAGATGGACCCAGACCAGAGACTTTAACCCAGCGCCGCGTTCAGGGCCATAAACACCACAGAAAGAATATTATAATAACATAACCTTAATAATAATGTAATATAATAATAAACTTAACTTTAATAATAATAAATGAATATAATAAAAATAATAATAATGTAATATTATGATAGACACAGCGTCTTGCTCTTGAGACGTGGAATGTCACCTCTCTGGGGGAGGAGCCTGAGCGGGGGGAGGAGCCTGGGCGGGGGGAGGAGCCTGGGCGGGGGGAGGAGCCTGGGCGGGGGGAGGAGCCTGAGCGGGGGGAGGAGCCTGAGCTGGGGGAGGAGCCTGAGCAGGGAGGAGCCTGAGCGGGGAGGAGCCTGGGCGGGGGAGGAGCCTGGGCGGGGAGGAGCCTGGGCGGGGGGAGGAGCCTGAGCGGGGGAGGAGCCTGAGCGGGGGGAGGAGCCTGGGCGGGGGGAGGAGCCTGAGCGGGGTAGGAGCCTGGGCGGGGGGAGGAGCCTGGGCGGGGGGAGGAGCCTGGGCGGGGGGAGGAGCCTGAGCGGGGGAGGAGCCTGGGCGGGGGGAGGAGCCTGGGTGGGGGGAGTCGAGCAGCTGCTCCTCCAGGTCCAGAGGAGCAGCTGAGGCTCAGCGTCTGCTCCTGGAGCCTCCTGCGGGAGGTGTTCATGTCCCACAGGAGGAGGCCCCGGGGAGGACCAGGACCCTCTGGAGGGACACTCTGTGTCCTGAACAGCTCGGGGTCAGGAGGAGCTGGAGGAAGTGTCTGGGGTGAAGGAAGTCTGGGCCTCCCAGCTTAGGGTCGCCCCCGCGACCCGCCCCGGGTCAGAGGAGGAGGAGGAGGAGGGACACGCCCCAGGGCAGAGGAGGAGGAGGAGGAGGGACACGCCCCGGGTCAGAGGAGGAGGAGGAGGGACACACCCCAGGGCAGAGGAGGAGGAGGAGGAGGGACACGCCCCGGGTCAGAGGAGGAGGAGGTGGAGGAGGGACACACCCGGGCAGAGGAGGAGGAGGAGGAGGTGGGACACACCCCGGCGCAGAGGAGGAGGAGGAGGAGGGACACACCCCGGGGCAGAGGAGGAGGAGGAGGAGGGACACACCCCGGGGCAGAGGAGGAGGAGGAGGAGGGACACACCCCGGGGCAGAGGAGGAGGAGGAGGAGGGACACACCCCGGGGCAGAGGAGGAGGAGGAGGAGGGACACACCCCGGGGCAGAGGAGGAGGAGGAGGGACACGCCCCAGGGCAGAGGAGGAGGAGGAGGAGGGACACACCCCAGGGCAGAGGAGGAGGAGGAGGAGGAGGGACACGCCCCGGGTCAGAGGAGGAGGAGGAGGAGGGACACGCCCCGGGGCAGAGGAGGAGGAGGAGGAGGGACACACCCCGGGGCAGAGGAGGAGGAGGAGGGACACGCCCCGGGGCAGAGGAGGAGGAGGAGGGACACGCCCCGGGGCAGAGGAGGAGGAGGAGGAGGGACACGCCCCGGGGCAGAGGAGGAGGAGGAGGAGGAGGGACACGCCCCGGGGCAGAGGAGGAGGAGGAGGGACACGCCCCGGGTCAGAGGAGGAGGAGGAGGAGGAGGGACACACCCCGGGGCAGAGGAGGAGGAGGAGGGACACGCCCCGGGGCAGAGGAGGAGGAGGAGGGACACGCCCCGGGGCAGAGGAGGAGGAGGAGGAGGGACACACCCCGGGTCAGAGGAGGAGGAGGAGGAGGAGGAGGGACACACCCCAGGGCAGAGGAGGAGGAGGAGGGACACGCCCCGGGTCAGCGGAGGAGGAGGAGGAGGGACACACCCGGGGCAGAGGAGGAGGGAGGAGGGACACACCCGGGGCAGAGGAGGAGGAGGAGGGACACGCCCGGGGCAGAGGAGGAGGAGGAGGAGGGACACGACCAGGGGCA
Organism: Rhinogobius similis; assembly: GCA_019453435.1. Classification (NCBI taxonomy): domain Eukaryota; kingdom Metazoa; phylum Chordata; class Actinopteri; order Gobiiformes; family Gobiidae; genus Rhinogobius; species Rhinogobius similis. The sequence goes on along the minus strand of CM033636.1, from coordinate 34,325,392 downwards.
GAGGAGGAGGAGGAGGAGGGACACGCCCCGGGTCAGAGGAGGAGGAGGGACACGCCCCGGGGCAGAGGAGGAGGAGGAGGGACACGCCCCGGGGCAGAGGAGGAGGAGGAGGAGGGACACACCCCGGGTCAGAGGAGGAGGAGGAGGAGGGACACACCCCGGGGCAGAGGAGGAGGAGGAGGGACACGCCCCGGGGCAGAGGAGGAGGAGGAGGAGGGACACACCCCGGGGCAGAGGAGGAGGAGGAGGGACACGCCCCGGGGCAGAGGAGGAGGAGGAGGGACACACCCCGGGTCAGAGGAGGAGGAGGAGGAGGGACACACCCCGGGGCAGAGGAGGAGGAGGAGGGACACGCCCCGGGGCAGAGGAGGAGGAGGAGGAGGGACACACCCCGGGGCAGAGGAGGAGGAGGAGGGACACGCCCCGGGGCAGAGGAGGAGGAGGAGGGACACACCCCGGGGCAGAGGAGGAGGAGGAGGGACACGCCCCGGGGCAGAGGAGGAGGAGGAGGGACACGCCCCGGGGCAGAGGAGGAGGAGGAGGAGGAGGGACACGCCCCGGGTCAGAGGAGGAGGAGGGACACGCCCCGGGGCAGAGGAGGAGGAGGAGGGACACGCCCCGGGGCAGAGGAGGAGGAGGAGGGACACGCCTGGGCAGAGGAGGAGGAGGGAGGAGGGACACACCCGGGGCAGAGGAGGAGGAGGAGGGACACGCCCGGGGCAGAGGAGGAGGGAGGAGGGACACGCCCCGGGGCAGAGGAGGAGGAGGAGGCGGGACCCGCCCCGGGTCAGAGGAGGAGGAGGAGGGACACGCCCCGGGGCAGAGGAGGAGGAGGAGGAGGGACACGCCCCGGGTCAGAGGAGGAGGAGGAGGAGGGACACGCCCCGGGGCAGAGGAGGAGGAGGAGGGACACGCCCCGGGGCAGAGGAGGAGGAGGAGGAGGAGGGACACGCCCCGGGGCAGAGGAGGAGGAGGAGGGACACCCCCCGGGGCAGAGGAGGAGGAGGAGGAGGGACACACCCCGGGGCAGAGGAGGAGGAGGAGGAGGGACACACCCCGGGGCAGAGGAGGAGGAGGAGGGACACGCCCCGGGTCAGAGGAGGAGGAGGAGGGACACGCCCCGGGGCAGAGGAGGAGGAGGAGGAGGGACACGCCGGGGCGGAGGAGAGGAGGGACACGCCCGGGCAGAGGAGGAGGAGGGAGAGGACACGCCCGGGCAGAGGAGGAGGAGGAGGGACACGGGAGGGACACACGCCGGGGCAGAGGAGGAGGAGGAGGAGGGACACACCCCGGGGCAGAGGAGGGAGGAGGGAGGAGGGACACGCCCCGGGTCAGAGGAGGAGGAGGAGGAGGGACACACCCCGGGGCAGAGGAGGAGGAGGAGGAGGGACACACCCCGGGGCAGAGGAGGAGGAGGAGGAGGGACACACCCCGGGGCAGAGGAGGAGGAGGAGGAGGGACACGCCCCGGGTCAGAGGAGGAGGAGGAGGAGGAGGGACACGCCCCGGGTCAGAGGAGGAGGAGGAGGAGGAGGGACACGCCCCGCGGCAGAGGAGGAAGAGGAGGAGGAGGGACACACCGGGTCAGAGGAGGAGGAGGAGGAGGGACACGCCCCGGGGCAGAGGAGGAGGAGGAGGAGGAGGGACACGCCGGGTCAGAGGAGGAGGAGGAGGAGGGACACGCCCCGGGGGCAGAGGAGGAGGAGGAGGAGGAGGGACACGCCCCGGGTCAGAGGAGGAGGAGGAGGAGGGACACACCCCGGGGCAGAGGAGGAGGAGGAGGAGGAGGGACACGCCCCGGGTCAGAGGAGGAGGAGGAGGAGGGACACGCCCCGGGGCAGAGGAGGAGGAGGAGGGACACACCCCGGGCAGAGGAGGAGGAGGAGGAGGGACACGCCCGGGGCAGAGGAGGAGGAGGAGGAGGACACGCCTGGGTCAGAGGAGGAGGAGGGACACGCCGCGGGGCTGAGGAAGGGAGGAGGAGGAGGAGGGACACACCCCGGGCAGAGGAGGAGGAGGAGGAGGGACACGCCCCGGGGCAGAGGAGGAGGAGGAGGGACACGCCCCGGGGCAGAGGAGGAGGAGGAGGGACACGCCCCGGGGCAGAGGAGGAGGAGGAGGAGACGGTAATAACTTTAATAAACAAATAATAATTAATTAAAAATAAACAATAACTTTAAAACTTAAGATAAAATTAAAATCGCAGAAACGTCACTTTATTATTATTATTATTATTATTATTATTATTATTATTCCTCCTGGACGTCCTGTTCATCTCACAATGTAAAGCAAACACTGGACATTATCAGGGTAAATGGGGCCAATAACAGAAAGTGGGCGGAGCCCACTCAAAAATCTAAAAGTGTCCCCCAGGGGCCACAACAAGACGGAGGAACGAGCGCTTTCTGTAGAGTTTGTGAAATAAAACAAACGGAAACTCTGTTTTGGCTCAGAATCTTCTTCTTGTGTTTTCATAGAATCAAGACAACGAGACGTCGATGTAAAAGAAGAAGAAGACGAGAGAAGAACAAAGTGTCACAGACACACGTCGGCCATATTGGATCAACATTCACCAAACCTGACTCAACCTCGTACATTTACAAACTCCTCCCCCAGGGGGCGTTTGCCCCAGGGGGCCCCAGGTTTGGGCCCAAAGTGACCCACGTCCCGGTGTGTTGTGGTCGCCTTGTTTGACGAATGACAGAAACATCGTGTTAATCCAGCGGGAAAATCTCTCAAACTTTGACCAAATGTGAGACATTTTCAGTGAAATCTGAGAAGCAGGAGGCGCTGACAGGTCGGGCCGCTGTGGTTATTATTATTATTATTGTGGTTATTATTATTATTATTGTGGTTATTATTATAATTGTGGTTATTATTATTATTGTGGTTATTATTATTATTATTGTGGTTATTATTATTATTATTGTGGTTATTATTATTATTGTGGTTATTATTATTATTGTGGTTATTATTATTATTGTGGTTATTATTATTATTATTGTGGTTATTATTATTATTATTATTATTGTGGTTATTATTATTATTGTGGTTATTATTATTATTATTATTATTGTGGTTATTATTATTATTATTGTGGTTATTATTATTATTATTATTATTGTGGTTATTATTATCATTGTGGTTATTATTATTATTGTGGTTATTATTATTATAATTGTGGTTATTATTATTATTGTGGTTATTATTATCACTGTGGTTATTATTATTATTGTGGTTATTATTATTATTGTGGTTATTATTATTATTGTGGTTATTATTATTATTATTATTGTGGTTATTATTATTATTGTGGTTATTATTATTATTATTATTATGGTTATTATTATTATTATTATTGTGGTTATTATTATTATGATTTTCCGTCTCGTCTTCCCTGTTTGACTCAAACCGTGGGACGTTTCGTGGTTAAACCGCTCGACGTTTAAACCTTTAAATAAATGACGTTAAACTGTTCATTTTTAATCTCCGTAAAAGGCTCCGTGAGTGACATTAATAATAATCTTGAGAGCTTCTCTTTAAATATTCTCCTTCTGAGGCTCGTTCTGTTTGTTCACATCATTTCAGCTCAGATTCACTCGTCGTCTTCAGTCTCTCGACTCGACTCGGAGCAGATCGTCTCAAATATTTATGGGACGAACCTCGAGTCGTGAAGATCGGGACGGACCGGGTTAGTTAGGATTATTTTGACTGTCGTTTAGTCTCAGGAATCCAGAAGAATCTCATCGTCAGCGCGAGCCCCGAGTGCAGCCGAAGCAGAATATAATAAATAAAGTGGTCCACCTTCAGTCCGTAAAGTCCTCTCTGAACCTCATTAACTCCTCATTACCTCGTCTTCTCTCGTCTGCTCAAAGTGTAATAAACGAGCGGCGGTTTAATGTCCCGCCGACAGACGCAGATTAAAGGCAGAAATATGAAGTCGAGATAATAAGAGCAGATGGAGCCCACGTCTCAGGTGGAGCCGGCGGTAATGACACGGAGCCAATGGAGGGTGAGGAGTCACCTTCAGACCTCCAGAGAAGACACTCCAGGAGCAGGACCAGGACCAGGACCGAGACCGAGACCAGGACCAGGACCAGGACCAAAGAACCAAAGAACCAAAGAACCAAAGAACCAAAGAACCAAAGAACCACAGACAGACTCAGGTGGAGCCGGCGGTAATGACACGGAGCCAATGGAGGGTGAGGAGTCACCTTCAGACCTCCAGAGAAGACACTCCAGGAGCAGGACCAGGACCAGGACCGAGACCGAGACCAGGACCAGGACCAGGACCAAAGAACCAAAGAACCAAAGAACCAAAGAACCAAAGAACCAAAGAACCACAGACAGACTCAGGTGGAGCCGGCGGTAATGACACGGAGCCAATGGAGGGTGAGGAGTCACCTTCAGACCTCCAGAGAAGACACTCCAGGAACCAGAACCAAAGAACCAAAGAACCAAAGAACCAAAGAACCAAAGAACAAAAGAACCAAAGAACCAAAGAACCAAAGAACCAAAGAACCACAGACAGACTCAGGTGGAGCCGGCGGTAATGACACGGAGCCAATGGAGGGTGAGGAGTCACCTTCAGACCTCCAGAGAAGACACTCCAGGAGCAGGACCAGAGCCAGAGGCAGGACCAGGACCAAAGAACCAAAGAACCAAAGAACCAAAGAACCACAGAACCAAAGAACCAAAGAACCAAAGAACCAAAGAACCACAGACAGACTCAGGTGGAGCCGGCGGTAATGACACGGAGCCAATGGAGGGTGAGGAGTCACCTTCAGACCTCCAGAGAAGACACTCCAGGAGCAGGACCAGGACCAGGACCAAAGAACCAAAGAACCAAAGAACCAAAGAACCAAAGAACCAAAGAACCACAGAACCAAAGAACCAAAGAACCAAAGAACCAAAGAACCACAGACAGACTCAGGTGGAGCCGGCGGTAATGACACGGAGCCAATGGAGGGTGAGGAGTCACCTTCAGACCTCCAGAGAAGACACTCCAGGAGCAGGACCAGGACCAGGACCAGAGCCAAAGAACCAAAGAACCAAAGAACCAAAGAACCAAAGAACCACAGAACCACAGACAGACTCAGGTGGAGCCGGCGGTAATGACACGGAGCCAATGGAGGGTGAGGAGTCACCTTCAGACCTCCAGAGAAGACACTCCAGGAGCAGGACCAGGACCAGAGCCAAAGAACCAAAGAACCAAAGAACCAAAGAACCAAAGAACCAAAGAACCACAGAACCAAAGAACCAAAGAACCAAAGAACCAAAGAACCACAGAACCACAGAACCACAGACAGACTCAGGTGGATAATGACACAGAACCGAACCCTTCAGAGCAGACACTCCAGAACCTCAGGACCTCAGACAGGACCTCAGGACCTCAGACAGGACCTCAGACAGGACCACAGGACCTCAGGACCTCAGACAGGACCTCAGACAGGACCTCAGACAGGACCTCAGGACCTCAGGACCTCAGACAGGACCTCAGGACCTCAGACAGGACCTCAGACAGGACCTCAGACAGGACCTCAGGACCTCAGACAGGACCTCAGACAGGACCTCAGGACCTCAGACAGGACCTCAGGACCTCCAGACGGGACCTCCAGACAGGACCACAGGACCTCAGGACCTCAGACAGGACCTCAGACAGGACCTCAGACAGGACCTCAGGACCTCAGACAGGACCTCAGGACCTCAGACAGGACCTCAGACAGGACCTCAGACAGGACCTCAGGACCTCAGACAGGACCTCAGACAGGACCTCAGGACCTCAGACAGGACCTCAGGACCTCAGACAGGACCTCAGACAGGACCACAGGACCTCAGGACCTCAGACAGGACCTCAGACAGGACCTCAGGACCTCAGACAGGACCTCAGGACCTCAGACAGGACCTCAGACAGGACCACAGGACCTCAGGACCTCAGACAGGACCTCAGATGGGACCTCAGGACCTCAGATGGGACCTCAGGACCTCAGGACCTCAGACAGGACCTCAGATGGGACCTCAGGACCTCAGATGGGACCTCAGGACCTCAGGACCTCAGACAGGACCTCAGGACCTCAGATGGGACTTCAGGACCTCAGGACTCTTCACTCGTCAGGTCCAAACATGTCACATGTTCATGGTCTGAGTTAACATGACGTGATGTTAAACACATGTGACTGTGGGACCAGGACGTGTCCCGTCTGTGGGACCAGGACGTGTCCCGTCTGTGGGACCAGGGCGTGTCCCGTCTGTGGGACCAGGGCGTGTCCCGTCTCTGGACAGGGCGCGGTCCCGTCTGTGGGCACCAGGGCGTGTCCCGTCTGTGGGACCAGGACGTGTCCCGTCTGTGGGACCAGGACGTGTCCCGCTGTGGGACCAGGGCGGTCCCGCCTGTGGGACCAGGTGGCGTGTCCCGTCTGTGGGACCAGGGCGTGTCCCCTCTCAGGGACCAGGACGTGTCCCGTCTGTCAGGCGTGTCCCGCCTGTGGCACCAGGCGGTCCTGCCTGTGTGACCAGGCGGTCCCGTCAGGCACCAGGCGTCCGCCTGGGACCAGGGCGTGTCCCGTCTTTGGGACGAGTGAGTGTTCTGTCTGTGTGACCAGGTCGTGTCCCGTCTGTGGCACCAGGACGTGTCCCGTCTGTGGGAGCAGGGCGTGTCCCGCCTGTGGGACCAGGGCGTGTCCGTCTGTGTCACCAGGGCGTGTCCCGTCTGTGGGACCAGGGCGTGTCCCGTCTGACCAGGGCGTGTCCCGTCTGTGGGACCAGGGCGTGTCCCGTCTGTGGGACCAGGGCGTGTCCCGTCTGTGGCACCAGGACGTGTCCCGTCTGTGGGACCAGGGCGTGTCCCGTCTGTGGCACCAGGGCGTGTCCCGTCTGTGGGACCAGGGCGTGTCCCGTCTGTGGGACCAGAGGCGTGTCCTGCGTGGACCAGGACGTGTCCCGTCTGTGGGACCAGGGCGTGTCCCGTCTGTGGGACCAGGGCGTGTCCCGTCTGTGGCACCAGGGCGTGTCCCGTCTGTGGGACCAGGGCGTGTCCCGACTGTGGGCACCAGGACGTGTCCCGTCTGTGGGACCAGGGCGTGTCCCGTCTGTGGGACCAGGGCGTGTCCCGTCTGTGGGACCAGGGCGTGTCCCGTCTGTGGGACCAGGGCGTGTCCCGTCTGTGGGACCAGGGCGTGTCCCGTCTGTGTCACCAGGTCGTGTCCCGTCTGTGGGACCAGGTGTGTCCCGTCTGTGGGACCAGGGCGTGTCCCGTCTTTGGGACCAGGTCGTGTCCCGTCTGTGGGACCAGGGCGTGTCCCGTCTGTGGGACCAGGTCGTGTCCCGTCTGTGGGACCAGGGCGTGTCCCGTCTGTGGGACCAGGACGTGTCCCGTCTGTGGGACCAGGGCGTGTCCCGTCTGTGGGACCAGGGCTCACCAGGGCGTGTCCGTCTGTGGGACCAGGGCGTGTCCCGTCTGTGGGACCAGGGCGTGTCCCGTCTGTGGGACCAGGGCGTGTCCCGTCTGTGGGACCAGGGCGTGTCCCGCCTGTGGACCAGGACGTGTCCCGCCTGTGGGACCAGGGCGTGTCCGTCCGTGGGACCAGGGCGTGTCCCGTCCCTGTGGACCAGGGCGTGTCCCGTCTGTTGGACCAGGGCGTGTCCGTCTGTGGGACCAGGACGTGTCCCGCTCTGTGGACCAGGTCGTGTCCCGTCTGTGGGACCAGGGCGTGTCCCGTCTGTGGGACCAGGGCGTGTCCGTCTGTGGGACCAGGCGTGTCCCGTCTGTGGGACCAGGGCGTGTCCCGTCTGTGGGACCAGGGCGTGTCCCGTCTGTGGGACCTTGTCGTGTCCCGTCTGTGGGACCAGGACGTGTCCCGTCTGTGTCACCAGGGCGTGTCCCGCCTGTGGGACCAGGGCGTGTCCCGCCTGTGGGACCAGGGCGTGTCCCGTCTGTGGGACCAGGACGTGTCCCGCCTGTGGGACCAGGGCGTGTCCCGCCTGTGGGACCAGGGCGTGTCCGTCTGTGGGACCAGGGCGTGTCCGTCTGTGGGACCAGGCGTGTCCCGTCTGTGGGACCAGGGCGTGTCCGTCTGTGTCACCAGGCCGTGTCACGTCTGTGGGACCAGGGCGTGTCCCGCCTGTGGGACCAGGGCGTGTCCCGCCTGTGGGACCAGGGCGTGTCCCGCCTGTGGGACCAGGGCGTGTCCCGTCTGTGGCACCAGGACGTGTCCCGTCTGTGGGACCAGGGCGTGTCCCGTCTGTGGGACCAGGGCGTGTCCCGTCTGTGGGACCAGGGCGTGTCCCGTCTGTGGGACCAGGGCGTGTCCCGTCTGTGGGACCAGGGCGTGTCCCGTCTGTGGGACCAGGGCGTGTCCCGTCTGCGGAACCAGGACGTGTCCCGCTTCTGTGGACCAGGACGTGTCCCGCCTGTGGGACCAGGACGTCCGTCCCGTCAGGGACCAGGGCGCAGTCCGCCTGTGGGACCAGGGCGTCCCGTCCAGGCACCAGGACGTGTCCCGTCTGTGGACCAGGACGCAGTGTCCCGCCTGTGGGACCAGGGCGTGTCCGCCTGTGCACCAGGGCGTGTCCCGCCTGTGGGCACCAGGGAATTGAGGACGTGTCCCGCCTGTGGGACCAGGACGTGTCCCGCCTGTGGACCAGGGCGTGTCCGCCTGTTGACCAGGACGTGTCCCGCCTTGTGGGACCAGGACGTGTCCCACGCCTGTGGGACCAGGACGCGTGTCCCGCCTGTGGGACCAGGGCGTGTCCCGCCTGTGGGCCCCAGGGCGTGTCCCGCTCAGGGACCAGGGCGTGTCCCGCCTGTGTCACCAGGACGTGTCCCGCCTGTGGGACCAGGACGTGTCCGCCTGTGTCACCAGGACGCGTCCCGCCTGTGGGACCAGGGCCTGTGGGACCAGGACGTGTCCCGTCTGTGTCACCAGGACGTGTCCCGTCTGTGGCACCAGGACGTGTCCCGTCTGTGGGACCAGGGCGTGTCCCGTCTGTGGGACCAGGGCGTGTCCCGTCTGTGGGACCAGGGCGTGTCCCGTCTGTGGGACCAGGGCGTGTCCCGTCTGTGGGACCAGGGCGTGTCCCGTCTGTGGCACCAGGGCGTGTCCCGTCTGTGGGACCAGGGCGTGTCCCGTCTGTGGGACCAGGACGTGTCCCGTCTGTGGGACCAGGACGTGTCCCGTCTGTGGGACCAGGGCGTGTCCCGTCTGTGGGACCAGGACGTGTCCCGTCTGTGGGACCAGGGCGTGTCCCGTCTGTGGGACCAGGGCGTGTCCCGTCTGTGGGACCAGGGCGTGTCCCGTCTGTGTCACCAGGACGTGTCCCGTCACCAGGACGTGTCCCGCCTGTGGGACCAGGGCGTGTCCCGTCTGTGGACCAGGACGTGTCCCCGCCTGTGGACCAGGCGTGTCCCGCCTGTGGGACCAGGGCGTGTCCCGCCTGTGGGACCAGGACGTGTCCCGCCTGTGGGACCAGGGCGGTCCCGCCTGTGGGACCAGGGCGTGTCCCGTCCGTGGGACCAGGGCGTGTCCCGTCTGTGGGACCAGGGCGTGTCCCGTCTGTGGACCAGGGCGTGTCCGTCTGTTGGACCAGGGCGTGTCCCGTCTGTGGGACCAGGTCGTGTCCCGTCTGTGGGACCAGGTCGTGTCCCGTCTGTGGGACCAGGACGTGTCCCGTCTGTGGGACCAGGGCGTGTCCCGTCTGTGGGACCAGGGCGTGTCCCGTCTGTGGGACCAGGGCGTGTCCCGTCTGTGGGACCAGGGCGTGTCCCGTCTGTGGGACCAGGGCGTGTCCCGTCTGTGGGACCAGGGCGTGTCCCACCTGTGGACCAGGGCGTGTCCCGTCTGTGACCAGGGCGTGTCCCGTCTGTGGACAGGGCGTGTCCGTCTGTGGCACCAGGACGTGTCCCGTCTGTGGGACCAGGACGTGTCGTCAGGGACCAGGGCGTGTCCGTCTGTCAGGACGTCCCGTGTGCACCAGGACGTGTCCCGCCTGTGGCACCAGGGGCGTGTCCGTCTGTGGACCAGGGCGCGTGTCCCGCTCTGGGACCAGGGCGTGTCCCGTCTGTGGGACCAGGGCGTGTCCCGTCTGTGGCACCAGGTGTCCGTCCGTCTGTGGGACCAGGACGTGTCCCGCCTGTGGACCAGGACGTGTCCCGTCTGTGGGACCAGGACGTGTCCCGCCTCAGGGACCAGGACGTGTCCCGTCTGTGGGACCAGGGCGTGTCCTCGCCTGTGGGACCAGGGCGTGTCCCGCCTGTGGGACCAGGCGCGTGTCCCGTCTGTGGGACCAGGCGTGTCCTGCCTGTGGGACCAGGCGTGTCCCGTCTGTGGGACCAGGGCGTGTCCCGCCTGTGGGACCAGGACGCGTGTCCCGTCTGTGGGACCAGGGCGTGTCCGTCTGTGGGACCAGGGCGTGTCCCGCCTGTGGGACCAGGGCGTGTCCCGCCTGTGGGACCAGGTGGCGTGTCCCGTCTGTGGGACCAGGGCGTGTCCCGTCTGTGGGACCGGGACGTGTCCCGCCTGTGGGACCAGGCGTGTCCCGTCTGTGGGACCAGGGCGTGTCCGTCTGTGGGACCAGGGCGTGTCCCGCCTGTGGGACCAGGACGTGTCCCGCCTGTGGGACCAGGACGTGTCCCGCCTGTGGGACCAGGACGTGTCCCGCCTGTGGGACCAGGGCGTGTCCCGGCCTGTGGGACCAGGGCGTGTCCCGCCTGTGGGACCAGGGCGCGTGTCCCGTCTGTGTCACCAGGACGTGTCCCGCCTGTGGGACCAGGGCGTGTCCCGCCTGTGGGACCAGGTCGTGTCCCGTCTGTGGGACCAGGACGTGTCCGGCCTGGGACCAGGACGTGTCCGCCTGTGGGACCAGGCGTGTCCCGCCTGTGGGACCAGGGCGTGTCCCGCCTGTGGGACCAGGGCGTGTCCCGCCTGTGGGACCAGGGCGTGTCCCGTCTGTGGGACCAGGGCGTGTCCCGTCTGTGGGACCAGGGCGTGTCCCGTCTGTGGGACCAGGGCGTGTCCGTCTGTGGGACCAGGGCGTGTCCCGCCTGTGGACCAGGGCGTGTCCCGCCTGTGGGACCAGGGCGTGTCCCGCCTGTGGGACCAGGCGTGTCCCGTCTGTGGGACCAGGACCAGGGCGTGTCCCGCCTGTGGGACCAGGACGTGTCCTCGCCTGTGTCACCAGGGCGTGTCCCGCCTGTGGGACCAGGCGCGGTCCCGCCTGTGGGACCAGGACGCGGTCCCGCCTGTGGGACCAGGACGGTCCCGCCTGTGGGACCAGGGCGTGTCCCGCCTGTGGGACCAGGGCGTGTCCCGCCTGTGGGACCAGGGCGTGTCCCGCCTGTGGGACCAGGGCGTGTCCCGTCTGTGGCACCAGGGCGTGTCCGTCTGTGTGGGACCAGGGCGTGTCCCGTCTGTGGGACCAGGGCGTGTCCCGTCTGTGGGACCAGGGCGTGTCCCGTCTGTGGCACCAGGACGTGTCCCGTCTGTGGCACCAGGACGTGTCCCGTCTGTGGGACCAGGGCGTGTCCCGTCTGTGGCACCAGGGCGTGTCCCGTCTGTGGGACCAGGGCGTGTCCCGTCTGTGGCACCAGGGCGTGTCCCGTCTGTGGGACCAGGGACGTGTCCGTCTGTGGGACCAGGCGTGTCCCGTCTCAGGGACCAGGGCGTGTCCCGCCTGTGGGACCAGGGCGTGTCCCGCCTGTGGGACCAGGACGTGTCCCGTCTGTGGGACCAGGGCGTGTCCCGCCTGTGGGACCAGGGCGTGTCCCGCTCTGTGGGACCAGGACGTGTCCCGTCTGTGGGACCAGGGCGTGTCCCGCCTGTGGGACCAGGACGTGTCCCGCCTGTGGGACCAGGGCGTGTCCCGCCTGTGGGACCAGGGCGTGTCCCGCCTGTGGGACCAGGACGCGTGTCCCGCCTGTGGACCAGGGCGTGTCCGTCTGTGGGACCAGGGCGTGTCCCGCCTGTGGGACCAGGGCGTGTCCCGCCTGTGGGACCAGGGCGTGTCCCGCCTGTGGGACCAGGGCGTGTCCCGCCTGTGGGACCAGGGCGTGTCCCGCCTGTGTGTCACCAGGACGTGTCCCGTCTGTGGGACCAGGGCGCGGTCCGTCTGTGGCACCAGGGACGCGGTCCCGCCTGTGGGACCAGGACGGTCCCGCCTGGTCACCAGGGCGTGTCCCGCCTGTGGGACCAGGACGCGTGGACCACCAGGACGTGTGCCTGTGGGACCAGGGCGTGTCCCGCCTGTGTGACCAGGGACGTGTCCCGCTCAGGGACCAGGGCGTGTCCCGCCTGTGGCACCAGGACGTGTCCCGCCTGTGGGACCAGGGCGTGTCCCGCCTGTGGGACCAGGGCGTGTCCCGTCTGTGGGACCAGGACGTGTCCCGCCTGTGGACCAGGGCGTGTCCCGTCTGTGGCACCAGGACGTGTCCCGTCTGTGGAACCAGGGCTTGTCCCGCCTGTGGACCAGGACGTGTCCCGCCTGTGGGACCAGGGCGTGTCCCGCCTGTGGGACCAGGACGGTCCCGCCTGTGGGACCAGGGCGTGTCCCGCCTGTGGCACCAGGACTGTCCCGCCTACCGTCCCGCCTGTGGGACCAGGGCGCGGTCCCGCCAGTGTCAGGAGTGGACCAGGACGTGTCCTGCCTGTGGGACCAGGACGTGTCCCGCCTGTGGGACCAGGGCGTGTCCCGCCTGTGGGACCAGGGCGTGTCCCGCCTGTGCACCAGGGCGTGTCCCGTCTGTGGGACCAGGGCGTGTCCCGTCTGTGGCACCAGGGCGTGTCCCGTCTGTGGGACCAGGGCGTGTCCCGTCTGTGGGACCAGGACGTGTCCCGTCTGTGGCACCAGGGCGTGTCCCGTCTGTGGCACCAGGGCGTGTCCCGCCTGTGGGACCAGGGCGTGTCCCGCCTGTGGGACCAGGGCGTGTCCCGCCTGTGGGACCAGGGCGTGTCCCGCCTGTGGGACCAGGGCGTGTCCCGTCTGTGGACCAGGGCGTGTCCCGTCTGTGGGACCAGGGCGTGTCCCGTCTGTGGGACCAGGGCGTGTCCCGCCTGTGGGACCAGGGCGTGTCCCGCCTGTGGGACCAGGGCGTGTCCCGCCTGTGGGACCAGGGCGTGTCCCGCCTGTGGGACCAGGGCGTGTCCCGTCTGTGGGACCAGGGCGTGTCCGTCTGTGGGACCAGGACGTGTCCCGCCTGTGGGACCAGGACGTGTCCCCGCCTGTGGACCAGGACGTGTCCCGCCTGGGACCAGGGCGTGTCCCGTCTGTGGGACCAGGACGCGTGTCCCGCCTGTGGGACCAGGACGTGTCCCGCCTGTGGGACCAGGCGTGTCCCGCTCTGTGTCACCAGGGCGTGTCCCGTCTGTGTCACCAGGACGTGTCCCGCTCTGTGGACCAGGGCGTGTCCCGCCTGTGGGACCAGGACGTGTCCCGCCTGTGGGACCAGGGCGTGTCCCGCCTGTGACCAGGGCGGTCCCCGCCTGTGGGACCAGGACGTGTCCCGCCTGTGGGACCAGGGCGTGTCCCGCCTGTGGGACCAGGGCGTGTCCCGCTGTGTCACCAGGGCGTGTGTCGGGACCAGGACGTGTCCCGCCTGTGGGACCAGGGCGTGTCCGTCTGTGGGACCAGGGCGTGTCCCGTCTGTGGGACCAGGGCGTGTCCGTCTGTGGGACCAGGGCGTGTCCCGTCTGTGGGACCAGGGCGTGTCCCGCCTGTGGGACCAGGACGCGTGTCCCGCCTGTGGGACCAGGGCGTGTCCCGTCTGTGGGACCAGGGCGTGTCCGTCTGTGGGACCAGGGCGTGTCCCGTCTGTGGGACCAGGGCGTGTCCGCCTGTGGGACCAGGACGTGTCCCGTCTGTGGGACCAGGGCGTGTCCCGTCTGTGTCACCAGGACGTGTCCCGTCTGTGGGACCAGGGCGTGTCCCGTCTGTGGGACCAGGGCGTGTCCCGGCTGTGGGACCAGGACGTGTCCGTCTGTGGGACCAGGGCGTGTCCCGTCTGTGGGACCAGGGCGCGTCCCGTCTGTGGGACCAGGTGTGTCCCGTCTGTGGGACCAGGGCGTGTCCCGTCTGTGGCACCAGGGCGTGTCCCGTCTGTGGGACCAGGGCGTGTCCCGTCTGTGGGACCAGGGCGTGTCCCGTCTGTGGGACCAGGGCGTGTCCCGTCTGTGGGACCAGGGCGTGTCCCGTCTGTGGGACCAGGGCGTGTCCCGACTGTGGGACCAGGGCGTGTCCCGCTGTAGGACAGGGCGTGTCCCGTCAGGACCAGGGCGTGTCCCGTCTGTGGGACCAGGGCGTGTCCCGTCTGTGGGACCAGGACGTGTCCCGTCTGTGGGACCAGGGCGTGTCCCGTCTGTGGGACCAGGGCGTGTCCCGTCTGTGGGACCAGGGCGTGTCCCGTCTGTGGGACCAGGGCGTGTCCCGTCTGTGGGACCAGGGCGTGTCCCGTCTGTGGGACCAGGGCGTGTCCCGTCTGTGGGACCAGGGCGTGTCCCGTCTGTGGGACCAGGGCGTGTCCCGTCTGTGGGACCAGGGCGTGTCCCGTCTGTGGGACCAGGGCGTGTCCCGTCTGTGGGACCAGGACGTGTCCCGTCTGTGGGACCAGGGCGTGTCCCGTCTGTGGGACCAGGACCAGGACGTGTCCGTCTGTGGGACCAGGGCTTGTCCCGTCTGTGGCACCAGGGCGTGTCCGTCTGTGGGACCAGGCGTGTCCCGTCTGTGGGACCAGGGCGTGTCCGTCTGTGGACCAGGGCGTGTCCCGTCTGTGGGACCAGGTGGACGTGTCCCGTCTGTGGGACCAGGGCGTGTCCCGTCTGTGGCACCAGGGCGTGTCCCGTCTGTGGGACCAGGACGTGTCCCGTCTGTGGGACCAGGGCGTGTCCCGTCTGTGGGACCAGGGCGTGTCCCGTCTGTGGGACCTGGTCGAGTCCCGTCTGTGGGAACACGTCGTGTGCCGTCTGTGGGACCAGGGCGTGTCCCGTCTGTGGGACCAGGCGTGTCCGTCTGTGGGACCAGGGCGTGTCCCGTCTGTGGGACCAGGGCGTGTCCCGTCTGTGGGACCAGGCCGTGTCCCGTCTGTGGGACCAGGGCGTGTCCGTCTGTGGGACCAGGCGTGTCCGTCTGTGGGACCGGCGTGTCCGTCTGTGGGACCAGGACGTGTCCCGTCTGTGTCACCAGGACGTGTCCCGTCTGTGGGACCAGGGCGTGTCCCGTCTGTGGGACCAGGGCGTGTCCCGTCTGTGGGACCAGGTCGTGTCCCGTCTGTGGGACCAGGACGTGTCCCGTCTGTGGGACCAGGGCGTGTCCCGTCTGTGGGACCAGGGCGTGTCCGTCTGTGGGACCAGGGCGTGTCCGTCTGTCTGGACCAGGCGTGTCCCGTCTGTGGGACCAGGGCGTGTCCCGTCTGTGGGACCAGGCGTGTCCGTCTGTGGGACCAGGCGTGTCCCGTCTGTGGGACCAGGCGTGTCCCGTCTGTGTCACCCAGGGCGTGTGTCCCGCCTGTGGGACCAGGGCGTGTCCCGTCTGTGGGACCAGGGCGTGTCCCGTCTGTGGGACCAGGGCGTGTCCCGTCTGTGGGACCAGGCGTGTCCCGTCTGTGGACCAGGGCGTGTCCCGTCTGTAGGACCAGGACGCGTGTCCGTCTGTGGGACCAGGGCGTGTCCGTCTGTGGACCAGGGCGTGTCCCGTCTGTGGGACCAGGACGTGTCCCGACTGTGGGACCAGGGCGTGTCCCGTCTGTGGACCAGGCGTGTCCGTCTGTGCCAGGTCGTGTCCCGTCTGTGGGACCAGGACGTGTCCCGTCTGTGGGACCAGGGCGTGTCCCGGCTGTGGGTCACCAGGACGCGGTCCCGCCTGTGGGACCAGGGCGTGTCCGTCTGTGGGACCAGGGCGTGTCCCGTCTGTGGGACCAGGACGTGTCCCGACTGTGGGACCAGGGCGTGTCCCGTCAGAGGGACCAGGGCGTATCCCGTCTGTGGGACCAGGGCGTGTACCGTCGGTGGGACCAGGGGGTGTCCCGTCTGGCTGGGACCAGGCGTGTCCCGTCTGTGGGACCAGGGCGTGTCCGTCTGTGGGACCAGGGCGTGTCCCGTCTGTGGGACCAGGTCGTGTCCCGTCTGTGGGACCAGGGCGTGTCCCGTCTGTGGGACCAGGGCGTGTCCCGCCTGTGGGACCAGGGCGTGTCCCGTCTGTGGGACCAGGGCGTGTCCCGTCTGTGGGACCAGGGCGTGTCCCGTCTGTGGGACCAGGGCGTGTCCCGTCTGTGGGACCAGGGCGTGTCCCGTCTGTGGGACCAGGGCGTGTCCCGCCTGTGGGACCAGGGCGTGTCCCGCCTGTGGCACCAGGGCGTGTCCCGCCTGTGGGACCAGGGCGTGTCCCGTCTGTGGCACCAGGGCGTGTCCCGCCTGTGGGACCAGGGCGTGTCCCGCCTGTGGGACCAGGGCGTGTCCCGCCTGTGGCACCAGGGCGTGTCCTCGTCTGTGGGACCAGGGCGTGTCCCGCCTGTGGGACCAGGACGTGTCCCGCCTGTGGGACCAGGGCGTGTCCCGCCTGTGGCACCAGGGCGTGTCCCGCCTGTGGGACCAGGGCGTGTCCCGCCTGTGGGACCAGGGCGTGTCCCGCCTGTGGCACCAGGGCGTGTCCCGCCTGTGGGACCAGGGCGTGTCCCGCCTGTGGGACCAGGACGTGTCCCGCCTGTGGCACCAGGACGTGTCCCGCCTGTGTCACCAGGGCGTGTCCCGCCTGTGGGACCAGGGCGTGTCCCGCCTGTGGGACCAGGACGTGTCCCGCCTGTGGGACCAGGACGTGTCCCGCCTGTGGGACCAGGGCGTGTCCCGCCTGTGGGACCAGGACGTGTCCGCCTGTGGGACCAGGGCGTGTCTCCGTCTGTGGGACCAGGGCGTGTCCCGCCTGTGGGACCAGGGCGTGTCCCGCCTGTGGGACCAGGGCGTGTCCCGCCTGTGGGACCAGGACGTGTCCCGCCTGTGGGACCAGGGCGTGTCCCGCCTGTGTCACCAGGACGTGTCCCGCCTGTGGGACCAGGGCGTGTCCCGCCTGTGGGACCAGGGCGTGTCCCGCCTGTTGACCAGGGCGTGTCCCGTCTGTGGGACCAGGCCGTGTCCCGTCTGTGTCACCAGGACGTGTCCCGTCTGTGGGACCAGGGCGTGTCCCGTCTGTGGCACCAGGACGTGTCCCGTCTGTGGGACCAGGGCGTGTCCCGACAGTGGGACCAGGACGCGTGTCCCGCCTGTGGGACCAGGGCGTGTCCCGTCTGTGTCACCAGGACGTGTCCCGTCTGTGGGACCAGGGCGTGTCCCGTCTGTGTCACCAGGACGCGTGTCCCGTCTGTGGGACCAGGGCGTGTCCCGCCTGTGGGACCAGGGCGTGTCCCGTCTGTGGCACCAGGACGTGTCCCGTCTCAGGGACCAGGACGTGTCCCGTCTGTGGCACCAGGACGTGTCCCGTCTGTGGGACCACGACGTGTCCCGTCTGTGGCACCAGGACGTGTCCCGGCTGTGGGACCAGGCGTGTCCCGCCTGTGGGACCAGGGCGTGTCCCGCCTGTGGGACCAGGACGTGTCCCGCCTGTGGGACCAGGGCGTGTCCGTCTGTGGGACCAGGGCGTGTCCCGTCTGTGGGACCAGGGCGTGTCCCGTCTGTTGGACCAGGGCGTGTCCCGTCTGTGGGACCAGGGCGTGTCCCGTCTGTGTCACCAGGACGTGTCCCGTCTGTGGGACCAGGGCGTGTCCCGTCTGTGGCACCAGGACGTGTCCCGTCTGTGGGACCAGGGCGTGTCCCGTCTGTGGGACCAGGACGTGTCCCGTCTGTGGCACCAGGACGTGTCCCGTCTGTGGCACCAGGACGTGTCCCGTCTGTGGGACCAGGACGTGTCCCGTCTGTGGGACCAGGGCGTGTCCCGTCTGTGTGACCAGGTCGTGTCCCGACTGTGGGACCAGGGCGTGTCCCGTCTGTGGGACCAGGGCGTGTCCCGTCTGTGGGACCAGGGCGTGTCCCGTCTGTGTCACCAGGACGTGTCCCGTCTGTGGGACCAGGGCGTGTCCCGTCTGTGGGACCAGGGCGTGTCCCGTCTGTGGGACCAGGACGTGTCCCGTCTGTGTCACCAGGACGTGTCCCGTCTGTGGGACCAGGGCGTGTCCCGTCTGTGGGACCAGGGCGTGTCCCGTCTGTGGGACCAGGACGTGTCCCGTCTGTGGGACCAGGGCGTGTCCCGTCTGTGGCACCAGGACGTGTCCCGTCTGTGGGACCAGGGCGTGTCCCGTCTGTGGGACCAGGGCGTGTCCCGTCTGTGTCACCAGGACGTGTCCCGTCTGTGGGACCAGGACGTGTCCCGTCTGTGGGACCAGGACGTGTCCCGTCTGTGGGACCAGGACGTGTCCCGTCTGTGGGACCAGGGCGTGTCCCGGCTGTGTCACCAGGACGTGTCCCGTCTGTGGGACCAGGGCGTGTCCCGTCTGTGGGACCAGGACGTGTCCCGTCTGTGGGACCAGGGCGTGTCCCGTCTGTGTCACCAGGGCGTGTCCCGTCTGTGGGACCAGGACGTGTCCCGTCTGTGGGACCAGGGCGTGTCCCGTCTGTGGGACCAGGGCGTGTCCCGTCAGTGGGACCAGGGCGTGTCCCGTCCGTGGGACCAGGACGTGTCACGGCTGTGGGACCAGGGCGTGTCCCGACAGTGGGAACAGGTCATGTCCCGACTGAGGGACCAGGTCGTGTCCCGTCTGTGGGACCAGGTCGTGTCCCGTCTGTGGGACCAGGGCGTGTCCCGTCTGTGGCACCAGGACGTGTCCCGTCTGTGGCACCAGGGCGTGTCCCGTCTGTGGGACCAGGGCGTGTCCCGTCTGTGGGACCAGGGCGTGTCCCGCCTGTGGCACCAGGGCGCGGTCCCGCCTGTGGGACCAGGACGCGGTCCCGCCTGTGGGCACCAGGACGTGTCCCGTCTGTGGCACCAGGACGTGTCCCGTCTGTGGGACCAGGGCGTGTCCCGTCTGTGGCACCAGGACGTGTCCCGTCTGTGGGACCAGGACGTGTCCCGTCTGTGGCACCAGGACGTGTCCCGTCTGTGGGACCAGGACGTGTCCCGTCTGTGGCACCAGGACGTGTCCCGTCTGTGGGACCAGGACGTGTCCCGTCTGTGGGACCAGGGCGTGTCCCGTCTGTGGGACCAGGACGTGTCCCGTCTGTGGGACCAGGGCGTGTCCCGTCTGTGGGACCAGGGCGTGTCCCGTCTGTGGGACCAGGGCGTGTCCCGTCTGTGGGACCAGGGCGTGTCCGTCTGTGGGACCAGGGCGTGTCCCGTCTGTGGGACCAGGGCGTGTCCCGTCTGTGGGACCAGGGCGCGTGTCCCGCCTGTGGCACCAGGGCGTGTCCCGCCTGTGGGACCAGGGCGTGTCCCGCCTGTGGGACCAGGGCGTGTCCCGTCTGTGGCACCAGGCGTGTCCGTCTGTGGGACCAGGCGTGTCCGTCTGTGGGACCAGGGCGTGTCCCGTCTGTGGCACCAGGGCGTGTCCCGTCTGTGGGACCAGGGCGTGTCCCGTCTGTGGGACCAGGGCGTGTCCCGTCTGTGGGACCAGGGCGTGTCCCGTCTGTGGGACCAGGGCGTGTCCCGTCTGTGGGACCAGGGCGTGTCCCGTCTGTGGGACCAGGGCGTGTCCCGTCTGTGGCACCAGGACGTGTCCCGTCTGTGGGACCAGGGCGTGTCCCGTCTGTGGCACCAGGACGTGTCCCGTCTGTGGGACCAGGGCGTGTCCCGTCTGTGGGACCAGGACGTGTCCCGTCTGTGGGACCAGGACGTGTCCCGTCTGTGTCACCAGGACGTGTCCCGTCTGTGGGACCAGGGCGTGTCCCGTCTGTGGGACCAGGACGTGTCCCGTCTGTGGGACCAGGACGTGTCCCGTCTGTGGGACCAGGACGTGTCCCGTCTGTGGGACCAGGGCGTGTCCCGTCTGTGGCACCAGGACGTGTCCCGTCTGTGTCACCAGGACGTGTCCCGTCTGTGGGACCAGGGCGTGTCCCGTCTGTGGGACCAGGACGTGTCCCGTCTGTGGGACCAGGACGTGTCCCGTCTGTTGGACCAGGGCGTGTCCCGTCTGTGGGACCAGGACGTGTCCCGTCTGTGTCACCAGGACGTGTCCCGTCTGTGGGACCTGTTCGTGTCCCTTCTGTGGCACCAGGACGTGTCCCGTCTGTGGGACCAGGACGTGTCCCGTCTGTGTCACCAGGACGTGTCCCGTCTGTGGGACCAGGGCGTGTCCCGTCTGTGGGACCAGGGCGTGTCCCGTCTGTGGGACCAGGACGTGTCCCGTCTGTGGGACCAGGTCGTGTCCCGTCTGTGGCACCAGGACGTGTCCCGTCTGTGGGACCAGGGCGTGTCCCGTCTGTGGGACCAGGACGTGTCCCGTCTGTGGGACCAGGACGTGTCCCGTCTGTGGGACCAGGGCGTGTCCCGTCTGTGTCACCAGGACGTGTCCCGTCTGTGGGACCAGGACGTGTCCCGTCTGTGGGACCAGGACGCGTGTCCCGTCTGTGGGACCAGGACTTGTCCCTTCTGTGGGACCAGGGCGTGTCCCGACTGTGTCACCAGGACGTGTCCCGACTGTGGGACCAGGGCGTGTCCCGTCTGTGGGACCAGGACGTGTCCCACCTTTGGGACCAGGGCGTGTCCCGCTCTGTGGACCAGGACGCGTGTCCCGCCTGTGTCACCAGGGCGTGTCCCTGTCTGTGGGACCAGGGCGTGTCCCCGCCCTGTGGGACCAGGGCGTGTCCCGTCAGGCACCAGGACGTGTCCCGCTCTGTGGCACCAGGACGTGTCCCCGCCTGTGGCACCAGGGCGTGTCCCGTCTGTGGGACCAGGGCGTGTCCCGTCTGTGGCACCAGGACGCGTGTCCCGCCTGTGGGGACCAGGGCGTGTCCCGCCTGTGGCACCAGGACGTGTCCCGCCTGTGGGACCAGGGGATGTCCCGCCTGTGGCACCAGGACGTGTCCCGACAGTGGGACCAGGGCGTGTCCCGTCTGTGGGACCAGGACGTGTCCCGTCTGTGGGACCAGGGCGTGTCCCGCCTGTGGGCCCAGGACGTGTCCCGCCTGTGGGACCAGGGCGTGTCCCGCCTGTGGCACCAGGACGTGTCCCGCCTGTGGGACCAGGGCGTGTCCCGCCTGCTGGCACCAGGACGGTCCCCGCCTGTGGGACCAGGACGTGTCCCGCCTGTTGACCAGGACGCGTGTCCCGCCTGTGGGACCAGGACGTGTCCCGTCTGTGTCACCAGGACGTGTCCCGTCTGTGGGACCAGGGCGTGTCCCGTCTGTGGGACCAGGACGTGTCCCGTCTGTGGGACCAGGACGTGTCCCGTCTGTGGGACCAGGGCGTGTCCCGTCTGTGGGACCAGGGCGTGTCCCGTCTGTGGCACCAGGGCGTGTCCCGTCTGTGTCACCAGGGCGTGTCCCGTCTGTGGGACCAGGGCGTGTCCCGTCTGTGGGACCAGGACGTGTCCCGTCTGTGGGACCAGGACGTGTCCCGTCTGTTGGACCAGGACGTGTCCCGTCTGTGGGACCAGGACGTGTCCCGTCTGTGTCACCAGGACGTGTCCCGTCTGTGGGACCAGGGCGTGTCCCGTCTGTGGCACCAGGACGTGTCCCGTCTGTGGGACCAGGACGTGTCCCGTCTGTGTCACCAGGACGTGTCCCGTCTGTGGGACCAGGGCGTGTCCCGTCTGTGGGACCAGGACGTGTCCCGTCTGTGGGACCAGGACGTGTCCCGTCTGTGGGACCAGGGCGTGTCCCGTCTGTGGCACCAGGACGTGTCCCGTCTGTGGGACCAGGGCGTGTCCCGTCTGTGGGACCAGGACGTGTCCCGTCTGTGGGACCAGGACGTGTCCCGTCTGTGGGACCAGGGCGTGTCCCGTCTGTGTCACCAGGACGTGTCCCGTCTGTGGGACCAGGACGTGTCCCGTCGGTGGGTCCAGGACGTGTCCCGTCGGTGGGCGCAGGACGTGTCCCGCCTGTGGGACCAGGGCGTGTCCCGTCTGTGTCACCAGGACGTGTCCCGTCTGTGGGACCAGGGCGTGTCCCGTCTGTGGGACCAGGACGTGTCCCGTCTGTGGGACCAGGGCGTGTCCCGTCTGTGGGACCAGGACGTGTCCCGTCTGTGTCACCAGGGCGTGTCCCGTCTGTGGGACCAGGGCGTGTCCCGTCTGTGGGACCAGGGCGTGTCCCGTCTGTGGCACCAGGACGTGTCCCGTCTGTGGCACCAGGACGTGTCCCGTCTGTGGCACCAGGACGTGTCCCGTCTGTGGCACCAGGACGTGTCCCGTCTGTGGGACCAGGGCGTGTCCCGTCTGTGGCACCAGGACGTGTACCGTCTGTGGGACCAGGTCGTGTGGCGGCTGTGGCATCAGGACGTGGCCCGTCTGTGGGACCAGGGCGTGTCCCGCCTGTGGGACCAGGACGTGTCCCGCCTGTGGGACCAGGGCGTGTCCCGCCTGTGGGACCAGGGCGTGTCCCGTCTGTGGACCAGGGCGTGTCCCGCCTGTGGCACCAGGACGTGTCCCGCCTGTGGGACCAGGGCGTGTCCTCTGTCTGGCACCAGGACGTGTCCCGTCTGTGGGACCAGGACGTGTCCCGTCTGTGGCACCAGGACGTGTCCCGTCTGTGGGACCAGGGCGTGTCCCGTCTGTGGGACCAGGGCGTGTCCCACCTGTGGGACCAGGACGCGTGTCCCGTCTGTGGGACCAGGACGTGTCCCGCCTGTGGGACCAGGCCTTCTCCCGCCTGTGGCACCAGGACGTGTCCCGTCTGTGGGACCAGGGCGTGTCCCGTCTGTGGCACCAGGACGTGTCCCGTCTGTGTCACCAGGGCGTGTCCCGTCTGTGGGACCAGGGCGTGTCCCGTCTGTGGCACCAGGACGTGTCCCGTCTGTGGGACCAGGGCGTGTCCCGTCTGTGGGACCAGGACGTGTCCCGTCTGTGGGACCAGGACGTGTCCCGACTGTGGCACCAGGACGTGTCCCGCTCTGTGGCACCAGGACGTGTCCCGCCTGTGGCACCAGGACGTGTCCCGCCTGTGGCACCAGGACGTGTCCCGCCTGTGGCACCAGGACGTGTCCCGCCTGTGGCACCAGGACGTGTCCCGCCTGTGGGACCAGGACGTGTCCCGCCTGTGGACCAGGACGTGTCCCGCCTGTGGGACCAGGACGTGTCCCGCCTGTGGGACCAGGCGTGTCCCGCCTGTGGGACCAGGACGTGTCCCGCCTGTGGGACCAGGGCGTGTCCCGCCTGTGGGACCAGGGCGTGTCCCGCCTGTGGGACCAGGGCGTGTCCCGTCTGTGGCACCAGGACGTGTCCCGTCTGTGGGACCAGGACGTGTCCCGTCTGTGGGACCAGGACGTGTCCCGTCTGTGGGACCAGGGCGTGTCCCGTCTGTGGGACCAGGACGTTATTAAACCCTTCAGACTTGATGAGTTCATCAAACTCCTCTTGATCTTTAATAATGTACGGAGCTTTACTCCAGCTGAGTTTTCCTACGACGTCATCATTTTGATGTTGTTTTTGTTGTAGACACGATGTTGAGATGATTTGTTTGTCCCAGTTATTATTATTATTATTATTATTATTATTATTATTATTATTATTATTATCCACATCTATGACCTGTGTGTTTGGGTGACGCTCCTTACAGTTTTCATTTGTGTCCTTTGCTTCAGCCGAACCGTTCGCGAGGTCCTCCTGCTGCTCCTTGACCTCCTCGTCCCTCCGTCTGCCCCGCCCCTGGCCCCCCCACTGGCCCCGCCCCTGGCCCCACCCTCTGCCCCGCCCTTGGCCCCGCCCTCTGCCCCGCCCACTCGTCGTGTGGCACCTCAGTTTTTTCTGCAAAAGTCTCAGAAGGAACACAAAACCACCGTCAGGCTCTAAAGCACAACCACAGAAGACACTGATCTGTGTCTTAGTTTGAACTAAATAAACATGAGATGACCTGAGGACCTGGTAAACGAGGCCATTTTAATGTTTTATTTTTGCAAACAATTTTTGAAAGAGGGCGTTCCTGCCTCTTTTACAAGTTATGGATTGACTTTAATCAAAGTAAAGTCAGTCATTAATGTGAGGGACCCTCTTATTTTAAAACTGTGTCTTCAACTTTGTTTCTTATTCAGCTTTTGGCAGATTTCAATTTCTTTTATTTATTTATTTTTTATTATTTTTTAATTGAGCTATTTAATCATCTAAAATGTTAAACCTGCTCATGTGACATATACTGCAGGAGCATGAATTTTGTCAAATAGTTTAACTTAAAACGACTCTAGAACATGTAATAATTTAAAATAGTACTCAGGTAAACCAGCTCCACGGCCGGTCGTACTTAGGATTAAGCTTTAAATACTCAGTCCCTCCTGTTGTGGCCTCAGCCGGGTCCAGTCGATGGTCAGAGAGCAGAGGCGGAGCCAGCGGTGAAAAGGGGCGGGGTCAAGGATCCACAGCAGGAGCCTGTACAGGAAATAAGAGCCTCACAAGAAAGTGTTAGTTTGTGCCTGTAGTGGTGACATACTTTAAACCCTCCAGAGTCAGAGTTGTGTTGATCTGCTGTGATGACCTCTCTCACACCTTCATCCCTCCAGAGTCAGAGTTGTGTTGATCTGCTGTGATGACCTCTCTCACACCTTCATCCCTCCAGGGTCAGAGTTGTGTTGATCTGCTGTGATGACCTCTCTCACACCTTCATCCCTCCAGAGTCAGAGTTGTGTTGATCTGCTGTGATGACCTCTCTCACACCTTCATCCCTCCAGAGTCAGAGTTGTGTTGATCTGCTGTGATGACCTCTCTCACACCTTCATCCCTCCAGAGTCAGAGTTGTGTTGATCTGCTGTGATGACCTCTCTCACACCTTCATCCCTCCAGAGTCAGAGTTGTGTTGATCTGCTGTGATGACCTCTCTCACACCTTCATCCCTCCAGAGTCAGAGTTGTGTTGATCTGCTGTGATGACCTCTCTCACACCTTCATCCCTCCAGAGTCAGAGTTGTGTTGGATCTGCTGTGATGACCTCTCTCACACCTTCATCCCTCCAGAGTCAGAGTTGTGTTGATCTGCTGTGATGACCTCTCTCACACCTTCATCCCTCCAGAGTCAGAGTTGTGTTGATCTGCTGTGATGACCTCTCTCACACCTTCATCCCTCCAGGGTCAGAGTTGTGTTGATCTGCTGTGATGACCTCTCTCACACCTTCATCCCTCCAGGGTCAGAGTTGTGTTTGATCTGCTGTGATGACCTCTCTCACACCTTCATCCCTCCAGGGTCAGAGTTGTGTTGATCTGCTGTGATGACCTCTCTCACACCTTCATCCCTCCAGGGTCAGAGTTGTGTTGATCTGCTGTGATGACCTCTCTCACACCTTCATCTCTGTTCTGTCTGTGGCCTGTGAGGAGTCCAGTCTTATCGAGTTCACAGACACATGACTAAAACTGACCAGGACCTCAGAGTCATCACAGGATCAACCTAATTCTTATAATCAAAGTGTTATGTGAGACAATGTGGAACCTCCAGGATGTGGATTTGAGGAGGTTTAACTCTTTAGAAAACATCAAATCCATTAACATTTCCATAAAACCACTGTTTGTTACAGGAAAAAAGATGAGCTCATTTCAACCAAAAATCCAAAAACAGATCAGATCCTGTTAAAGTCCTGCAGGGTTTACACCTGAACCTCTTGTCAAAACAAAATGTGCACAAAAAATAAAAGAAACAACAAACCAAACAATATTCAACTAAACACAGCTCTATATTTCACTTTTAATAGAGATTTATTTCCTCTTAGATGTAGCTCTGTCATGTCACTGAGTCTAAGCAGGTTTGAACTGTTTATACCATCAGACCATCAGACCATCAGACCATCAGGACCATCAGACCATCAGACCATCAGACCATCAGACCATCAGACCATCAGACCATCAGACCATCAGACCATCAGACCATCAGACCATCAGACCATCAGACCATCAGACCATCAGACCATCAGACCATCAGACCATCAGACCATCAGACCATCAGACCATCAGACCATCAGACCATCAGACCATCAGACCATCAGACCATCAGACCATCAGACCATCAGACACATCAGACCATCAGACCATCAGACCATCAGACCATCAGACCATCAGACCATCAGACCATCAGACCATCAGACCATCAGACCATCAGACCATCAGACCATCAGACCATCAGACCATCAGACCATCAGACCATCAGACACATCAGACCATCAGACCATCAGACCATCAGACCATCAGACCATCAGACCATCAGACCATCAGACCATCAGACCATCAGACCATCAGACCATCAGGACCATCAGACCATCAGACCATCAGACCATCAGACCATCAGACCATCAGACCATCAGACCATCAGACCATCAGACCATCAGACCATCAGACCATCAGACCATCAGACCATCAGACCATCAGACCATCAGACCATCAGACCATCAGACCATCAGACCATCAGACCATCAGACCATCAGACCATCAGACCATCAGACCATCAGACCATCAGACCATCAGACCATCAGACACATCAGACCATCAGACCATCAGACCATCAGACCATCAGACCATCAGACCATCAGACCATCAGACCATCAGACCATCAGACCATCAGACCATCAGACCATCAGACCATCAGACCATCAGACACATCAGACCATCAGACCATCAGACCATCAGACCATCAGACCATCAGACCATCAGACCATCAGACCATCAGACCATCAGACCATCAGACCATCAGACCATCAGACCATCAGACCATCAGACCATCAGACCATCAGACCATCAGACCATCAGACCATCAGACCATCAGACCATCAGACCATCAGACCATCAGACCATCAGACCAGACACATCAGACCATCAGACCATCAGACCATCAGACCATCATGCCATCTGACCATCAGACCATCAGACCATCAGACCATCAGACCATCAGACCATCAGACCATCAGACCATCAGACCATCAGACCATCAGACCATCAGACCATCAGACCATCAGACCATCAGACCATCAGACCATCAGACCATCAGACACATCAGACCATCAGACCATCAGACCATCAGACCATCAGACCATCAGACCATCAGACCATCAGACCATCAGACCATCAGGACCATCAGACCATCAGACCATCAGACCATCAGACCATCAGACCATCAGACCATCAGACCATCAGACCATCAGACCATCAGACCATCAGACCATCAGACACATCAGACCATCAGACCATCAGACCATCAGACCATCAGACCATCAGACCATCAGACCATCAGACCATCAGACCATCAGACCATCAGACCATCAGACCATCAGACCATCAGACCATCAGACCATCAGACCATCAGACCATCAGACCATCAGACCATCAGACCATCAGACCATCAGACCATCAGACCATCAGACCATCAGACCATCAGACACATCAGACCATCAGACCATCAGACCATCAGACCATCAGACCATCAGACCATCAGACCATCAGACCATCAGACCATCAGACCATCAGACCATCAGACCATCAGACCATCAGACCATCAGACCATCAGACCATCAGACCATCAGACCATCAGACCATCAGACCATCAGACCATCAGACACATCAGACCATCAGACCATCAGACCATCAGACCATCAGACCATCAGACCATCAGACCATCAGACCATCAGACCATCAGACCATCAGACCATCAGACCATCAGACCATCAGACCATCAGACCATCAGACCATCAGACCATCAGACCATCAGACCATCAGACCATCAGACCATCAGACCATCAGACCATCAGACCATCAGACCAACAGACCATCAGACCATCAGACCATCAGACCATCAGACCATCAGACCATCAGACCATCAGACCATCAGACCATCAGACCATCAGACCATCAGACCATCAGACCATCAGACCATCAGACCATCAGACCATCAGACCATCAGACCATCAGACCATCAGACCATCAGACCATCAGACCATCAGACCATCAGACCATCAGACCATCAGACCATCAGACCATCAGACCATCAGACCATCAGACCATCAGACCATCAGACCATCAGACCATCAGACCATCAGACCATCAGACCATCAGACCATCAGACCATCAGACCATCAGACCATCAGACACATCAGACCATCAGACCATCAGACACATCAGACCATCAGACCATCAGACCATCAGACCATCAGACACATCAGACCATCAGACCATCAGACCATCAGACCATCAGACCATCAGACCATCAGACCATCAGACCATCAGACCATCAGACCATCAGACCATCAGACCATCAGACCATCAGACCATCAGACCATCAGACCATCAGACCATCAGACCATCAGACCATCAGACCATCAGACACATCAGACCATCAGACCATCAGACCATCAGACCATCAGACCATCAGACCATCAGACCATCAGACCATCAGACCCATCAGACCATCAGACACATCAGACCATCAGACCATCAGACCATCAGACCATCAGACCATCAGACCATCAGACCATCAGACCATCAGACACATCAGACCATCAGACCATCAGACCATCAGACCATCAGACCATCAGACCATCAGACCATCAGACCATCAGACCCATCAGACCATCAGACCATCAGACCATCAGACCCATCAGACCATCAGACCATCAGACCATCAGACCATCAGACCATCAGACCATCAGACCCTCAGACCATCAGACCATCAGACCATCAGACCATCAGACCATCAGACCATCAGACCATCAGACCATCAGACCATCAGACCATCAGACCATCAGACCATCAGACCATCAGACACATCAGACACATCAGACCATCAGACCATCAGACCATCAGACCATCAGACCATCAGACCATCAGACCATCAGACCATCAGACCCTCAGACCATCAGACCATCAGACCATCAGACACATCAGACCATCAGACCATCAGACCATCAGACCATCAGACCATCAGACCATCAGACACATCAGACCATCAGACCATCAGACCATCAGACCATCAGACCATCAGACCATCAGACCATCAGACCATCAGACCATCAGACCATCAGACCCTCAGACCATCAGGACCATCAGACCATCAGACCACTTTCTTAAAGTGAATCGGTGCAAAGCGTTTCTTGGTTGTGAGAGCGAGTGCTGTGTTTGTGCTGCTGATGGAGTGACTTCAGGAAAAGCATTCTCCATTAAACAGATAACGTGAGATGTTACCTCTGTCTGCTCCACCACCGAGGGTCAGGCTGAAGGTCCAGACTCTGTCCAGTGTCAGAGGGTCAGGCTGAAGGTCCAGACTCTGTCCAGTGTCAGAGGGTCACACTGAAGGTCCAGACTCTGTCCAGTGTCAGAGGGTCACACTGAAGGTCCAGACTCTGTCCAGTGTCAGAGGCTGAAGGTCCAGACTCTGTCCAGTGTCAGAGGGTCACGCTGAAGGTCCAGACTCTGTCCAGTGTCAGAGGGTCACACTGAAGGTCCAGACTCTGTCCAGTGTCAGAGGGTCACACTGAAGGTCCAGACTCTGTCCAGTGTCAGAGGGTCACACTGAAGGTCCAGACTCTGTCCAGTGTCAGAGGGTCACACTGAAGGTCCAGACTCTGTCCAGTGTCAGAGGGTCACACTGAAGGTCCAGACTCTGTCCAGTGTCAGAGGGTCACACTGAAGGTCCAGACTCTGTCCAGTGTCAGAGGGTCACACTGAAGGTCCAGACTCTGTCCAGTGTCAGAGGGTCACACTGAAGGTCCAGACTCTGTCCAGTGTCAGAGGGTCATATGCAACGATTTGTTTGGGCGACGTCAGAGATAATGGCAGTCCGTCTCATTCGTGCTCAGCTTAGTGCGGCTTGTAGCACGAGAGGGCACCCAGGTCGTTGGTGGAGGAAAAGGCCATGGTGTGGGTCTGGTCCACAGGGTCTGGTCCACAGAGTCAGGTCCACAGGGTCTGGTCTGGTCCACAGGGTCCGGTCTGGTCCACAGGGTCTGGTCTGGTCCACAGGGTCCGGTCCACAGGGTCCGGTCCACAGGGTCCGGTCCACAGGGTCCGGTCCACAGGGTCCGGTCCACAGGGTCCGGTCCACAGGGTCTGGTCCACAGGGTCCGGTCCACAGGGTCAGGTCCACAGGGTCTGGTCCACAGGGTCTGGTCCACAGGGTCTGGTCCACAGAGTCTGGTCCACAGAGTCAGGTCCACAGGGTCTGGTCCACAGGGTCTGGTCCACAGGGTCTGGTCCACAGGGTCTGGTCCACAGGGTCTGGTCCACAGAGTCAGGTCCACAGGGTCCGGTCCACAGAGTCAGGTCCACAGGGTCTGGTCCACAGGGTCTGGTCCACAGGGTCTGATTGTCCACAGAGTCCGGTCCACAGAGTCCGGTCCACAGGGTCCGGTCCACAGAGTCTGGTCCACAGAGTCAGGTCCACAGAGTCAGGTCCACAGAGTCTGGTCCACAGAGTCAGGTCCACAGAGTCTGGTCCACAGAGTCAGGTCCACAGAGTCAGGTCCACAGAGTCAGGTCCACAGGGTCTGGTCCACAGAGTCCGGTCCACAGGGTCTGGTCCACAGAGTCTGGTCCACAGAGTCAGGTCCACAGAGTCAGGTCCACAGGGTCTGGTCCACAGAGTCCGGTCCACAGGGTCTGGTCCACAGAGTCTGGTCCACAGAGTCAGGTCCACAGAGTCAGGTCCACAGGGTCTGGTCCACAGGGTCAGGTCCACAGAGTCAGGTCCACAGAGTCAGGTCCACAGAGTCAGGTCCACAGGGTCTGGTCCACAGGGTCTGGTCCACAGAGTCTGGTCCACAGGGTCTGGTCCACAGAGTCAGGTCCACAGAGTCAGGTCCACAGGGTCTGGTCCACAGAGTCAGGTCCACAGGGTCTGGTCCACAGAGTCTGGTCCACAGAGTCAGGTCCACAGAGTCAGGTCCACAGAGTCTGGTCCACAGAGTCAGGTCCACAGAGTCAGGTCCACAGAGTCAGGTCCACAGGGTCTGGTCCACAGGGTCTGGTCCACAGAGTCTGGTCCACAGAGTCAGGTCCACAGGGTCTGGTCCACAGAGTCCGGTCCACAGGGTCTGGTCCACAGAGTCTGGTCCACAGAGTCAGGTCCACAGAGTCAGGTCCACAGAGTCCGGTCCACAGGGTCTGGTCCACAGAGTCTGGTCCACAGAGTCAGGTCCACAGAGTCAGGTCCACAGGGTCTGGTCCACAGAGTCCGGTCCACAGGGTCTGGTCCACAGAGTCTGGTCCACAGAGTCAGGTCCACAGAGTCAGGTCCACAGAGTCTGGTCCACAGAGTCAGGTCCACAGAGTCAGGTCCACAGAGTCAGGTCCACAGAGTCTGGTCCACAGAGTCCGGTCCACAGGGTCTGGTCACACATTTAATTATTATTATTATCTCTTTTTCAGGTCTCCTTCTTTAACGTTATCAATGTTTACGTTATAATACGTCTTTTAACTTTAATTTGCTTTAATTTTTCTTACAAATCAGTGCTCCGTGATCCTTCTTCATATTTCTTGGACACAGTTAATAACTGAACACAGTCCTTGCCGTGTTTGTCTGTCATGGTTTGAATCAGAGCCTCCTCCTCCCCTTTACACACGTCTGTGTAGGGTGTACCGTAGCGTGTATCGTAGCGTGTATCGTAGAGTGTATCGTAGCGTGTATCGTAGAGTGTATCGTAGCGTGTATCGTAGAGTGTACCGTAGCGTGTATCGTAGCGTGTATCGTAGCGTGTATCGTAGCGTGTATCGTAGCGTGTACCGTAGAGTGTACCGTAGCGTGTACCGTAGCGTGTACCGTAGAGTGTACCGTAGCGTGTATCGTAGCGTGTATCGTAGCGTGTATCGTAGAGTGTATCGTAGCGTGTATCGTAGAGTGTACCGTAGCGTGTACCGTAGCGTGTATCGTAGCGTGTATCGTAGAGTGTATCGTAGAGTGTATCGTAGCGTGTATCGTGGCGATGTATCGTGGGGTGTATCGTGGCGATGTATCGTGGCGATGTACCGTGGCGTGTATCGTGGGTGTATCGTAGGAGTGTACCGTGGGAGTGTATCGTGGCGATGTATCGTGGGGTGTGTCGTGGCGTGTATCGTGGCGTGTACCGTGGCGATGTATCGTGGGGTGTGTACCGTAGAGTGTATCGTGGCGTGTATCGTGGCGTGTACCGTGGCGATGTCGTGGAGTGTACCGTGGCGTGTGTCGTGGCGTGTGTCGTGGCGATGTACCGTGAGTGTATCGTGAGAGTGTACCGTAGAGTGTATCGTGAAAGTGTACCGTGGAGTGTACCGTGGGAGTGTATCGTGGCGATGTATCGTGGCGATGTATCGTGGCGATGTATCGTGGCGATGTGTCGTGGCGTGTATCGTGGGAGTGTACCGTGGCGTGTATCGTGGCGTGTATCGTCGTGAGTAATACCGTGGCGTGTACCGTGGCGTGTCGTGGGAGTGTACCGTGGCGATGTATCGTGGGAGTGTATCGTGGGGAGTGTACCGTGGGGTGTATCGTGGGAGTGTATCGTAGAGTGTGTACCGTGGGAGTGTATCGTGGGGTGTATCGTGGGGTGTATCGTGGGAGTGTACCGTGGCGATGTATCGTGGCGTGTCGTGGCGTGTACCGTGGCGTGTATCGTGGGAGTGTATCGTGGCGTGTATCGTGAGTGTATCGTGGCGATGTCGTGGCGTGTGTACCGTGGCGTCTGTCGTGGGAGTGTATCGTAGAGTGTATCGTAGCGTGTGTCGTAGCGTGTACCGTAGCGTGTATCGTGGGAGTGTACCGTGGAGTGTATCGTGGCGTGCGATGTGTCGTGCCACCGTAGCGTGTATCGTAGAGTGTATCGTAGCGTGTATCGTAGTATCGTAGCGTGTATCGTAGCGTGTATCGTAGCGTGTATCGTAGCGTGTATCGTAGCGTGTATCGTAGCGTGTATCGTAGCGTGTATCGTAGCGTGTATCGTAGAGTGTACCGTAGAGTGTATCGTAGAGTGTATCGTAGCGTGTATCGTAGCGTGTATCGTAGCGTGTATTGTGGAGTGTATCGTAGCGTGTACCGTAGCGTGTATCGTAGCGTGTACCGTAGAGTGTACCGTAGCGTGTATCGTAGCGTGTATCGTAGCGTGTATCGTAGCGTGTACCGTAGAGTGTACCGTAGCGTGTATCGTAGCGTGTATCGTAGCGTGTATCGTAGCGTGTATCGTAGCGTGTATCGTAGCGTGTACCGTAGCGTGTATCGTAGAGTGTATCGTAGAGTGTATCGTAGCGTGTATCGTAGCGTGTATCGTAGCGTGTATCGTAGAGTGTACCGTAGAGTGTATCGTAGAGTGTATCGTAGAGTGTACCGTAGAGTGTATCGTAGAGTGTACCGTAGAGTGTACCGTAGCGTGTATCGTAGCGTGTATCGTAGCGTGTACCGTAGCGTGTATCGTAGCGTGTATCGTAGCGTGTATCGTAGCGTGTATCGTAGCGTGTATCGTAGCGTGTATCGTAGCGTGTATCGTAGCGTGTATCGTAGCGTGGGTCATAGAGTGTACCGTAGCGTGTATCGTAGAGTGTACCGTAGCGTGTAACGTAGCGTGTATCGTAGCGTGTATCGTAGCGTGTACCGTAGCGTGTATCGTAGCGTGTATCGTAGCGTGTATCGTAGCGTGTAACGTAGCGTGTATCGTAGCGTGTATCGTAGCGTGTATCGTAGCGTGTATCGTAGCGTGTATCGTAGCGTGTATCGTAGCGTGTACCGTAGAGTGTATCGTAGCGTGTACCGTAGCGTGTATCGTAGCGTGTATTGTAGCGTGTATCGTAGCGTGTATTGTAGCGTGTATCGTAGCGTGTATCGTAGCGTGTATCGTAGCGTGTATCGTAGAGTGTATCGTAGCGTGTATCGTAGCGTGTATCGTAGCGTGTATCGTAGCGTGTACCGTAGAGTGTATCGTAGCGTGTACCGTAGCGTGTATCGTAGCGTGTATCGTAGCGTGTATTGTAGCGTGTATCGTAGCGTGTATCGTAGCGTGTAGCGTAGCTGTATCTTTTCAGACGTTTTCCCACCACGTCTCTTCACTTTTCCTAAGGCTCCTTTAAATTCCCAGGTTAATGTGTCACTTAATAACAACATTAGTTTATTCACTTCAGTAAATGAGGTACTCTGAGGTATTTTTAGCCGCTTTAGCTAAAAACTCTTTTAAAGGTTCCCCAAACAGATCTACGCTCGCTCACCTTCCCTTTAAAGGCCAAAGGTCTAGATTCTGCTCTCAACCCAACCTCTGGTTTTCTTTAAGACGTGACACAAACAAACAGAGCTCACTCTTAAATCAAGATGTTTTGCTCAGTTTAGTGGAAAAGTGAGCCAGACCTTTCAGCGTCTGGACGTCCCGACAGCCTGACCCCCAGGTCCACCTGTCCCAGTGCGAGGCAGGATCTCTACCCCCAGGTCCACCTGTCCCAGTGCGAGGCAGGATCTCTACCCCTTTGGATACTTAAACAAATATATTTATCAGAACCCAGACCGGGACAGAACCCAGACCGGGACAGACAGAACCCAGTGGAGACCAGGAGAGGAACCCAGAGAGAGAGAACCCAGACCAGGAGACCGGGACAGAACCCAGACCAGGAGAGAACCCAGACCAGGAGAGAACCCAGACCAGGAGACCAGGAAAGAACCCAGAGAGAGAACCCAGAGAGAGAACCAAGAGAGAGAACCCAGACCAGGAGAGAACCCAGACCAGGAGACCAGGAAAGAACCCAGACCAAGAGACCAGGAGAGAACCCAGACCAGGAGAGAACCCAGACCGAGAGAGAACCCAGAGAGAGAACCCAGACCAGGAGAGAACCCAGACCAGGAGACCAGGAGAGAACCCAGACCAGGAGAGAACCCAGACCAGGAGACCAGGAGAGAACCCAGACCAGGAGACCAGGAGAGAACCCAGACCAGGAGAGAACCCAGACCAGGAGACCAGGAGAGAACCCAGACCAGGAGACCAGGAGAGAACCCAGAGAGAGAACCCAGGAGAGAACCCAGAGAGAGAACCCAGACCAGGAGAGAACCCAGAGAGAGAACCCAGACCGAGAGAGAACCCAGAGAGAGAACCCAGAGAGAGAACCCAGAGAGAGAACCCAGACCAGGAGAGAACCCAGAGAGAGAACCCAGAGAGAGAACCCAGAGAGAGAACCCAGAGAGAGAACCCAGACCGAGAGAGAACCCAGAGAGAGAACCCAGAGAGAGAACCCAGACCGAGAGAGAACCCAGAGAGAGAACCCAGAGAGAGAACCCAGAGAGAGAACCCAGAGAGAGAGAACCCAGAGAGAGAACCCAGAGAGAGAACCCAGAGAGAGAACCCAGACCGAGAGAGAACCCAGAGAGAGAACCCAGAGAGAGAACCCAGAGAGAGAACCCAGAGAGAGAACCCAGAGAGAGAACCCAGAGAGAGAACCCAGAGAGAGAACCCAGAGAGAGAACCCAGAGAGAGAACCCAGACCGAGAGAGAACCCAGAGAGAGAACCCAGAGAGAGAACCCAGAGAGAGAACCCAGAGAGAGAACCCAGAGAGAGAACCCAGAGAGAGAGAGAACCCAGAGAGAGAACCCAGACCAGGAGAGAACCCAGAGAGAGAACCCAGAGAGAGAACCCAGACCGGGAGAGAACCCAGAGAGAGAACCCAGACCAGGAGAGAACCCAGAGAGAGAGAGAACCCAGAGAGAGAACCCAGAGAGAGAACCCAGACCAGGAGAGAACCCAGAGAGAGAACCCAGACCAGGAGAGAACCCAGACCGGGAGAGAACCCAGACCGGGAGAGAACCCAGAGAGAGAACCCAGACCGGGAGAGAACCCAGACCGGGAGAGAACCCAGACCAGGAGAGAACCCAGAGAGAGAACCCAGACCAGGAGAGAACCCAGACCGGGAGAGAACCCAGACCGGGAGAGAACCCAGAGAGAGAACCCAGACCGGGAGAGAACCCAGACCGGGAGAGAACCCAGACCGGGAGAGAACCCAGAGAGAGAACCCAGACCGGGAGAGAACCCAGACCGGGAGAGAACCCAGACCAGGAGAGAACCCAGAGAGAGAACCCAGACCGGGAGAGAACCCAGACCGGGAGAGAACCCAGAGAGAGAACCCAGACCGGGAGAGAACCCAGACCGAGAGAGAACCCAGACCGGGAGAGAACCCAGACCGGGAGAGAACCCAGACCGGGAGACAACCCAGACCAGGAGAGAACCCAGACCAGGAGAGAACCCAGAGAGAGAACCCAGACCAGGACAGAACTCAGAGAGAGAACCCAGACCGGGAGAGAACCCAGACCGAGAGAGAACCCAGACCAGGAGAGAACCCAGAGAGAGAACCCAGACCAGGACAGAACTCAGAGAGAGAACCCAGACCGGGAGAGAACTCAGACCGGGAGAGAACCCAGAGAGAGAACCCAGACCGGGAGAGAACCCAGAGAGAGAACCCAGACCGAGAGAGAACCCAGACCAGGAGAGAACCCAGAGAGAGAGAGAACCCAGAGAGAGAACCCAGACCAGGAGAGAACCCAGAGAGAGAACCCAGACCGGGAGAGAACCCACTGTTCGTTGACGCCAACTGTTACGGGAGAATTGCTGTTGTGGATTTTCTGAAACAAGTTCAACAATAAAAACACAGAGAATGAGTCTGATCCATGGATTTATTCACCAAAGTGAACAGAGGCCTCTCCCTCACAGTGACCTCTGCTGGTCAAAGGAGGAACATCATCGAGGGGGTGTGTGTGTGTGTGTGTGTGTGTACAGTGTGTGTGTGTGTGTGTGTGTGTACAGTGTGTGTACAGTGTGTGTGTGTGTGTGTGTGTGTACAGTGTGTGTACAGTGTGTGTGTGTGTGTACAGTGTGTGTGTGTACAGTGTGTGTGTGTGTGTGTGTACAGTGTGTGTGTGTGTGTGTGTGTGTGTGTACAGTGTGTGTACAGTGTGTGTGTGTGGGTGTGTGTACAGTGTGTGTGTGTGTGTGTGTGTGTGTACAGTGTGTGTACAGTGTGTGTGTGTGTGTGTGTGTGTACAGTGTGTGTACAGTGTGTGTGTGTGTGTGTGTACAGTGTGTGTGTGTACAGTGTGTGTGTGTGTGTGTGTACAGTGTGTGTGTGTACAGTGTGTGTGTGTGTGTGTGTACAGTGTGTGTGTGTACAGTGTGTGTACAGTGTGTGTGTGTGTATACAGTGTGTGTGTGTGTGTGTACAGTGTGTGTGTGTGTGTGTGTACAGTGTGTGTGTACAGTGTGTGTGTCAGTCACACTCCACAGATTTACCAATTAACTCCAGCTCGACCTCCCACTCTTTTATTACAACTGCTCAAGGACCCCTGGGAATTCAACCCACAACCTCCTGGAGAGAGACACAGAGACAGAGAGACAGAGAGACACAGAGACAGAGAGACAGAGAGACAGAGACACAGAGACACAGAGACAGAGAGACAGAGACACAGAGACAGAGAGACAGAGAGACACAGAGAGACACAGAGACAGAGAGACAGAGACACAGAGAGAGAGAGAGAGAGAGACACAGAGAGACAGAGAGACAGAGACACAGAGAGAGAGAGAGACACAGAGAGAGACACAGAGACACAGAGAGACAGAGAGACAGAGACACAGAGAGAGACACAGAGAGAGACACAGAGACACAGAGAGACAGAGACACAGAGACAGAGAGACAGAGACACAGAGACAGAGAGAGAGAGGACAGAGACACAGAGAGACAGAGACACAGAGACAGAGAGACAGAGACACAGAGACACAGAGACAGAGAGACAGAGAGACAGAGACAGAGACACAGAGACACAGAGAGACACAGAGAGACACAGAGACACAGAGAGAGAGGACAGAGACACAGAGAGACAGAGACACAGAGACAGAGAGACAGAGACACAGAGACACAGAGACAGGGAGACAGAGAGACAGAGACAGAGACACAGAGACACAGAGAGACACAGAGAGACAGAGACAGACACAGAGACACAGAGACAGAGACACAGAGACAGAGAGACAGAGAGACAGAGAGACAGAGACACAGAGACACAGAGAGACACAGAGAGACAGAGACACAGAGACAGAGACAGAGAGACACAGAGACAGAGAGACAAGAGACAGAGACACAGAGAGACACAGAGACACAGAGACACAGAGAGACACAGAGACAGAGAGACACAGAGACACAGAGACAGAGACACAAGAGACAGAGACACAGAGAGACACAGAGACAGAGACACAGAGACAGAGACACAGACACAGAGACACAGAGACAGAGACACAGAGACACAGAGAGACACAGAGAGACAGAGACACAGAGACACAGAGACAGAGAGACACAGAGAGACAGAGACACAGAGAGACACAGAGACAGAGACACAGAGACAGAGAGACAGGAGAC
This sequence comes from Rhinogobius similis, assembly GCA_019453435.1. Classification (NCBI taxonomy): domain Eukaryota; kingdom Metazoa; phylum Chordata; class Actinopteri; order Gobiiformes; family Gobiidae; genus Rhinogobius; species Rhinogobius similis. The sequence goes on along the minus strand of CM033636.1, from coordinate 34,286,984 downwards.
AGAGACACAGAGACAGAGACACAGAGACACAGAGACAGAGAGACACAGAGAGACAGAGACACAGAGACAGAGACACAGAGAGAGACACAAGAGACAGAGACACAGAGAGACACAGACACAGAGACAGAGACACAGAGACACAGAGAGACAGAGACAGAGACACAGACACAGAGACACAGAGACACAGAGACAGAGACACAAAGACACAGAGACACAGAGACAGAGACACAGACACAGAGACACAGAGACACAGAGACACAGAGACACAGAGACAGAGACACAAAGACACAGAGACACAGAGACAGAGACACAGAGACACAGACACAGAGACACAGAGACACAGACACAGAGACACAGAGACAAAGACACAAAGACACAGACACACAGAGACACAGAGACAGAGACACAGACAGAGACACAGAGACACAGAGACACAAAGACACAGAGACACAGACACAGAGACACAGAGACACAGAGACAAAGACACAAAGACACAGAGACACAGACACAGAGACACAGAGACAAAGACACAGAGACACAGAGACACAGAGACACAGAGACACAGAGACACAGAGACAGAGACACAGAGACACAGACACAGAGACACAGAGACACAGAGACACAGAGACAGAGACACAGAGACACAGAGACAGAGACACAGACACAGAGACACAGAGACACAGAGACAAAGACACAGAGACACAGAGACACAGAGACACAGAGACACAGAGACAGAGAGACACACAGAGACACAGAGAGACAGAGACACAGAGACACAGAGACAGAGACACAGAGACACAGAGACTCTTGGGTGCTGTTTGTAAAGTCTGGGGCAGACAGGGTTAACGACTCTGCCACAGAGTGATTGGCAGATTGTTACCGCGGTTACAGCTTCATTAAAGCGGTTATGAGCTCGTTAAAGGGGAGGAGTCATTAAACTGGACTCCGCCTCTGAACACTCAGGTCAACTCCAGCCTCCTTCCTCGTCTCCTTCCTCGTTTCCTCGTCTCCCTCCTCGTGTCCTCGTCTCCTTCCTCGTGTCCTCGTCTCCCTCCTCGTGTCCTCGTCTCCTTCCTCGTTTCCTCGTCTCCCTCCTCGTTTCCTTGTCTCCTTCCTCGTTAGCAGTATCGTTAACTCTCTCGTTAAGAGCATCTCGTTAAAGTCTTTATGGACCTTTTAGTGTCGACCTTTGAACAAACTCTCAGCCTCCGCACTCAACATGTCTCCTACCTCCTATGTCCTATCTCCTATCTCCTACCTCCTATGTCCTACCTCCTATGTCCTATCTCCTACCTCCTATGTCCTACCTCCTATGTCCTATGTCCTATGTCTTACCTCCTATGTCCTACCTCCTATGTCCTATGTCCTACCTCCTATGTCCTACCTCCTATGTCCTATGTCCTATGTCTTACCTCCTATGTCCTACCTCCTATGTCCTATGTCCTATCTCCTACCTCCTATCTCCTACCTCCTATCTCCTACCTCCTATGTCCTATGTCCTATCTCCTATCTCCCTACCTCCCTATGTCCCTATGTCCTATCTCCTACCTCCTATCTCCTACCTCCTATCTCCTACCTCCTATGTCCTATCTCCTACCTCCTATGTCCTACCTCCTATGTCCTATGTCCTATCTCCTACCTCCTATGTCCTACCTCCTATGTCCTATGTCCTATCTCCTACCTCCTATGTCCTACGTCCTACCTCCTATGTCCTACCTCCTATGTCCTATGTCCTATCTCCTATCTCCTATCTCCTACCTCCTATGTCCTACCTCCTATGTCCTACATCCTACCTCCTACGTCTTACCTCCTATGTCCTACCTCCTATGTCCTATCTCCTATCTCCTACCTCCTATGTCCTACCTCCTATGTCCTATCTCCTACCTCCTATGTCCTACCTCCTATGTCCTATGTCCTATGTCTTACCTCCTATGTCCTACCTCCTATGTCCTATGTCCTATGTCTTACCTCCTATGTCCTACCTCCTATGTCCTATGTCCTATCTCCTACCTCCTATCTCCTACCTCCTATCTCCTACCTCCTATGTCCTATGTCCTATCTCCTATCTCCTACCTCCTATGTCCTATGTCCTATCTCCTACCTCCTATCTCCTACCTCCTATCTCCTACCTCCTATGTCCTATGTCCTATCTCCTATCTCCTACCTCCTATGTCCTATGTCCTATCTCCTACCTCCTATCTCCTACCTCCTATGTCCTACCTCCTATGTCCTATGTCCTATCTCCTACCTCCTATGTCCTACGTCCTACCTCCTATGTCCTACCTCCTATGTCCTATGTCCTATCTCCTATCTCCTATCTCCTACCTCCTATGTCCTACCTCCTATGTCCTACATCCTACCTCCTACGTCTTACCTCCTATGTCCTACCTCCTATGTCCTATCTCCTATGTCCTACCTCCTATGTCCTACCTCCTATGTCCTACCTCCTATGTCCTATCTCCTATGTCCTACCTCCTATGTCCTATCTCCTATGTCCTACCTCCTATGTCCTACCTCCTATGTCCTACCTCCTATGTCCTACCTCCTATGTCCTATGTCCTACCTCCTATGTCCTACCTCCTATGTCCTACCTCCTATGTCCTATCTCCTATGTCCTACCTCCTATGTCCTACCTCCTATGTCCTATGTCCTACCTCCTATGTCCTACCTCCTATGTCCTACCTCCTATGTCCTATCTCCTATGTCCTACCTCCTATGTCCTACCTCCTATGTCCTATCTCCTATGTCCTACCTCCTATGTCCTACCTCCTATGTCCTATGTCCTATCTCCTCTGTCCTTAAAATATTTGTACAAAAGATGTTTCATGTTTTTGCTGAAGTGCAGGTTTCAGACCGCCCCCCCCCCTCTCTCTCTGCCTCCCCCCCCCTCTCTCTCTCCCCCTCTCTCCCTCCCTCCCCCCTCTCTCTCCCTCCCCCCTCCTCTCTCTCTCTCTCTCCCTCCCCCTCCTCTCTCTCTCTCTCTCTCTCCCTCCCCCTCCTCTCTCTCTCTCCCTCCTCTCTCTCTCTCTCTCTCTCTCTCCCCCTCCTCTCTCTCTCTCCCCCTCTCCCCCTCTCTCTCCCCCCCTCTCTCTCTCCCCTCTCTCTCTCCCCCTCTCCTCTCTCTCTCCCCCTCTCCCCCCTCTCTCTCTCTCTCTCTCCTCTCCCCCTCTCTCCCTCCCCCCCCTCTCTCTCTCTCTCTCTCTCTCTCTCCCTCCCTCCCCCTCTCCCCCCTCTCTCTCTCTCGTCTCTTTAACATGTCTTTTCTTTTCTTCAAACACACGTCTTTCTGTGCTGCGTTGTGATTGGCAGACGTCCCAGAGGAGGCTTGTGATTGGCAGATGAACAGAGCACTAATGATGAGACTCTGAGACCAGACCTGAAGGACCGGGACCGAACCAGGACTGAACCAGGTCTGAACCGGGTCTGAACCGGGTCTGAACCAGGTCTGAACCAGGTCTGAACCAGGACCGAACCAGGACTGAACCGGGACCGAACCAGGACTGAACCAGGTCTGAACCAGGTCTGAACCAGGACTAAACCAGGACCGGACCAGGACTGAACCAGGACTGAACCAGGACTGAACCAGGTCTGAACCAGGTCTGAACCGGGTCTGAACCAGGTCTGAACCAGGTCTGAACCAGGACTAAACCAGGACCGAACCAGGACTGAACCAGGACTAAACCAGGACCGAACCAGGACTGAACCAGGACTAA
>CM033636.1:34271500-34276500 GCA_019453435.1 Rhinogobius similis | reverse complement strand
ACAGAGACACAGAGAGAGACACAAGAGACAGAGACACAGAGAGACACAGACACAGAGACAGAGACACAGAGACACAGAGACACAGACACAGAGACACAGAGACACAGAGACAGAGACACAGACACAGAGACACAGAGACACAGAGACAAAGACACAAAGACACAGAGACACAAAGACACAGAGACACAGAGACACAGAGACAGAGACACAGAGACACAGAGACACAGAGAGACAGAGACAGAGACACAGAGAGACACAGAGACACAGAGAGACAGAGACACAGAGACAGAGAGACAGAGACAGAGACACAAAGACACAGACACAGAGACACAGAGACACAGAGACACAGAGACAGAGAGACAGAGAGACAGAGACAGAGACACAAAGACACAAAGACACAGAGACACAGAGACAGAGACACAGAGACAGAGACAGAGACACAAAGACACAGAGACACAGAGACACAGAGAGACAGACACAGAGACAGAGACAGAGAGACACAGAGACACAGAGAGACAGACACAGAGACAGAGACAGAGAGACAGAGACAGAGACACAAAGACACAGAGACACAGAGACACAGAGACAGAGAGACAGAGACACAGAGACAGAGAGACAGAGACAGAGACACAAAGACACAGAGACACAGAGACACAGAGACAGAGACAGAGACACAGACACAGAGACACAGAGACACAGAGACACAGAGACAGAGACACAGAGAGAGACACAGAGACAGACACAGACACAGAGACAGAGACAGAGAGACAGAGACAGAGACACAGAGACACAGAGACAGAGACACAGAGACAGAGAGACAGAGAGACAGAGACACAGAGACTCTTGGATGCTGTTTGTAAAGTCTGGGGCAGACAGGGTTAACGACTCTGCCACAGAGTGATTGGCAGATTGTTACAGTGGGCACAGCTTCATTAAAGCGGTTTATGAGCTCGCCAAGTTAAAGGAGGAGTCATTAAACTGGACTCCGCCTCTGAACACTCAGATCAACTCCAGCCTCACTTCCTCGCTTTCCTCATCTCCCTCCTCAAGGTGTCCTCGTCTCCTTCCTCGGTGTCCTCAAGTCTCCCTCCTCGTGTCCTCGCTCTCCTTCCTCAAGCTTTCCTAGTCTGCCTCCCTCCTCAAGTTCCTTGTCTCCTTCCTCGTTCACTTAGATATCAATTAACTCTCTGGTCAAGAGCTGTCCTGTTAATTAAAGTCTTTGAGTGGACCTTTTAGTGCTCGACCTTTGAACAAACCTCCTCAGCCTCCGTGACTCAACATGTCATCCCTACCTCCCATGTCCTATGTCCTGTCTCCTACCTCTCTATGTCCCACCCTCCTATGTCCTATGTCCTATGTCTTACCTCCTATGTCCCTGGGCCTCCCATGTCCCACCTCCTATGTCCCAGCTCCTATCTCCTACCTCCTATGTCCCATCTCCTATGTCCCACCTCCCATGTCCCACCTCCAAGTGTCCTGGGTGTCCCAAAGTGGTCTATACCTCCTATGTCCTATAATAATCCTATCTCCTACCTCCGATAACCACTCCTCCTGTGATCCTATGTCCCATCTCCTACCTCCTATAAGTCCCATCTCCTGTGTCCTATGTCCATATCTCCCTACACTCTGTAGGTCCTACCTCCTATGTCCTGTGTTCATGTTACCTCACTATGTCCTAGCCTCCTGTGTCCTATAGCCCGGTGTCTCACTCTCCTATGTCCATATGTCCCATCTCCTACTCTCCTCATCTCCCTACCCTCCTATTGTCCCATGGCCTCCATCTCCTACTCTCCTACTGTCTCCTATGTGTCCTATCTCCCACCTACTCTCCTATCTCCTACCTCCTATGTCCTAACTCCTAATCTGTAGTCTATGCATCCGATTCCTCCTACCTCCTAGTGTCACCACGTCCTACCTCTCCTATGTCCATACACTCCCTCATGGTCCTACTGTCCTGTCTCCTATCTCCTATCTCCTGATTTTACCTCCTGTCCCTACCATCCTATGTCCGACATCCCACCTTCTGACGTCGGCTTACCTCCTATGTCCCTCTACCTCCTATGTCTCTATGCTCCGATGCTCCTGATCTCTCCTATCTCCTATGTTCGATCTCCCTGTATGTCCTACACTCCTATGTCTGCCTACCTCACTGATGTCCGATCTCTATGTCTACCTACCTCCTATGTCCTACCTCCTATGTCCTCCACACACTCCTATGTGTCCTACCTCCTATGTCCTACCTCCTATCTCCTACCTCCTATGTCCTACCTCCTATGTCCTATCTCCTATGTCCTACCTCCTATGTCCTACCTCCTATGTCCTATCTCCTCTGTCCTTAAAATATTTGTACAAAAGATGTTTCATGTTTTTGCTGAAGGTGCAGAAGTTTATTATTAAAAAAAAAAAAAAACAGACCAAAAAAAGCCCTCTCTCTCTGCCTCCCTCTCTCTCTCTCCCTCTCTCCCTCCACTACCTCCCCCTCTCTCTCCTCCCCTCCATCTCTCCCTCTCTCTTCTCCCTCCTCCTCTCTCTCTCTCCCTCCCTCTCTCTCCTCTCCCCCTCTCCCCCTCTCTCTCTCCCCCCTCCCTCTCCCCCCTCTCCCCTCTCTCTCTCTCTCCCTCCCCCTCTCTCCCTCTCCCCTCCCTCTCTCTCTCTCTCTCTCTCTCCTTCGCCCCCCCCTCTCTCTCTCTCTCTCTCTCCCCCCTCTCTCTCTCTCCCCCCCTCTCTCCTCTCCCTCTCTCTCTCTCTCTCTCCCCCCTCTCTCTCTCCCCTCTCTCTCCCCCCTCTCTCTCTCCCCCTCCCTCTCTCTCCCCCCTCTCCCCCTCTCTCTCTCTCTCTCTCTCTCTCCCTCCCTCTCCTCTCTCTCTGCTCTCTCTCTCTCCCTCCCTCCTCCCTCTCCCCTCTCTCTCTCTCTCTCCCCTCTCCCCCTCTCTCTCCCTCCCCCCCCCTCTCCCCCTCTCTCTCTCTCGTCTCTTTAACATGTCTTTTCTTTTCTTCTCAAACTTACACGTCTTTCTGTGCTGCGTTGTGCATTGGCTGGTAGAGCGTCCCAGAAGGAGGCTTGTGATTGGCAAGGATGAACAGAGCACTAATGATGAGACTCTGGAGACCCAGACCTGAAGGACCGGGACCGAGACCAGGACTGAACCAGGGTCTGACCAGGTCTGAACCGAGATTCTGAACGAGGTCTGAAAATCCAGGTTCTGAATCCAGGTCTGAAACCCAGGACCCGAACCAGAGGACTTTGAACCGGGACCAGGACGAACCAGTGACCCAGGAAACCAGATCTGAACCAGGACTAAACCCAGAGTCTGAACCGGTCTGAACCAGGTCTGAACCAGAGTCTGAACCCAGGACCGAATCCAGGGACTGAACCAGGACCAAATCCAGGACTCGAACCAGATCTGGAAACCAGGACTAAACCAGGTCTGAACCAGGACTGAACCAGGACTAAACCAGGACTAAACTAGGACCTGAACTACAGGACTGAACCAGGACTAAACCAGGACTAAACCAGGACCGAACCAGGACTGAACCAGGACTAAACCAGGACCGAACCAGGTCTGAACCAGGACTAAACCAGGACTAAACCAGGACTAAACCAGGTCTGAACCAGGTCTAAACCAGGTCTAAACCAGGACTGAACCAGGACTAAACCAGGTCTAGACCAGGTCTGTTTCTGAGAGCTGGACCTCAGTCCGTCCTTCAGAATCCGAGGACAAAGATGAAACCCACAGTGAAGTTTGGAAAATCTCTTCAAACGTCTAAACGTCACATTTTGTCCAGACGCCTTCAGCCCCTCCCTCTGTGAACCCAGATGCCCTTCCCGCTAACGAGAGCGTGTGTTTACACGTTTATAATTGGGCCTCATTTAACGAGTCGTTAACCTTTTAACGAGGAACAGCTTCTGTCTGTGGCTCTCGTCTGTGAAGAGAGTGTTTGGATTGTCGAGGAGGAGAAGAGTCGCAAAAGTAATTAGTGTCATCCACGAGCGATCGCAGCAGCTAACGCTAACGCAGCAGCTAACGCTAACGCAGCAGCTAACGACCAGAGAACGTCTCAGAGAACAGACCATAAAACTACGGCTTAAATACATCGACGTCTCCATTTGTCCAAAGTCTTTCCAAATGTTTCAAATTAAGTCTGAATTCAAGCTCAGTCTGCAGCCGGTTCAAGCTCCAAATGGAAAGGAGCAGAGAGCGTCTGATTTCAAAGTCTCCTCGTCACGACGTTCCATCGACTCCTCGTCGTTCCATCGACTCCTCGTCGTTCCATCGACTCCTCGTCGTTCCATCGACTCCTCGTCACGACGTTCCATCGACTCCTCGTCGTTCCATCGACTCCTCGTCGTTCCACCGACTCCTCGTCACGTCGTTCCATCGACTCCTCGTCGTTCCATCGACTCCTCGTCACGTCGTTCCATCGACTCCTCGTCGTTCCATCGACTCCTCGTCGTTCCACATCGACTCGTCGTCGTTCCATCGACTCCTCGCACGTCGTTCCATCGATCGACTCCTCGTGGTTCCACCCGACTCATCGTCGTTCCATCGACTCCTCGTCGTTCCATCGACTCCTCGTCGTTCCATCGACTCCTCGTCGTTCCATCGACTCCTCGTCGTTCCATCGACTCCTCGACGTTCCATCGACTCCTTGTCACGACGTTCCATCGACTCCTCGTCGTTCCATCGACTCCTCGTCGTTCCATTCTCTTTGGTTCATTTTTTGCGGAGCTGTTTAAATCAGGTCAAACGTCTGAGTTTCCAGTTTGTTCAGTTTCTGCGTCGTCAGCGTTTGAGTCTGAAATGAAATGTTTTACTTTGAAAAGGCGGCGGGCTGTGAGTGACAACCGAGATCGACCAATCAGAAGCGAGGCCTGAGGCGGGAACAGAGCGCTCTGAAACAAACTGACATTTCATTACATTTACAAGAAAATCAATGAGACAAAACGCACTCAGCAGCAAAGCTCTGCAGAGCCAAAAAAACCTGCTCTAAACCCGTCC
>CM033636.1:34206500-34264000 GCA_019453435.1 Rhinogobius similis | reverse complement strand
TCCTCCTCCTGGTCTCCTCCTCCTGGTGTCCTCCCCCTCCTCTCCTCCTGGTCTCCTCCTGGCCTCCTCCTCCTCTCCTCCTCCTCCCCTCCTCTCCTCCCCCCCTCCTCTCCTCCTGGTGTCCTCCCCTCCTCTCCTCTTGGTCTCCTCCTGGCCTCCTCCTCCTCTCCTCCTCTCCTCCCCCCCTCCTCTCCTCCTGGTGTCCTCCCCTCCTCTCCTCGTGGTCTCCCTCCCTGGCCTCCTCCTCCTCTCCTCCTCCTCTCTCCTCCTCCTCCTCCTCTCCTCCTGGTGTCCTCCCCCTCCTCTCCTCCTGGTCTCCTCCTCCTCCTCCTCCTGGCCTCCTCCTCCCCCTCCCTCCCCCCCCCCTCTCTCTCTTTGGGACGTCTCTGGAACAAAAAGACACTGATTGTTTGAACTGGAGCAGTCACAAAATCTGTGGAGGTGGAGGTCTGCAGCAGCTCTGTCTCCTCCTCCTCCTCCTCCTCTCCTCCTGGTGTCCTCCCCCTCCTCTCCTCCTGGTCTCCTCCTCCCTCCTCCCTCCTCCTCTCCTCCTGGTGTTTCAAACATGAAATGCTTGTGTTTTGTTTGATTCTCGTGGCGTTCTCTCCTCCTGGTCTCCTCCTCCTGGTCTCCTCCTCCTGGTCTCCTCCTCCTGGTGTCCTCCCCCTCCTCTCCTCCTGGTCTCCTCCTGGCCTCCTCCTCCTCTCCTCCTCCTCCCCTCCTCTCCTCCCCCCCCTCTCCTCCTGGTGTCCTCCCCCTCCTCTCCTCCTGGTCTCCTCCTCCCCTCCCCCCCCCCTCCTCTCCTCCTGGTCTCCTCCTCCTCCTCCTCCTGGCCTCCTCCCCCCCCCCCCTCCTCTCCTCCTGGTGTTTCAAACATGAAATGCTTGTGTTTTGTTTGATTTTCGTGGCGTTCTCTCCTCCTGGTCTCCTCCTCCTGGTCTCCTCCTCCTGGTCTCCTCCTCCTGGTCTCCTCCTCCTGGTGTCCTCCCCCTCCTCTCCTCCTGGTCTCCTCCTGGCCTCCTCCTCCTCTCCTCCTCCTCCTCCTCCTCCTCTCCTCCCCCCTCCTCTCTCCTCCTGGTGTCCTCCCCTCCTCTCCTCCTGGTCTCCTCCTGGCCTCCTCCTCCTCCCCTCCTCTCCTCCCCCCCTCCTCTCCTCCTGGTGTCCTCCCCCTCCTCTCCTCCTGGTCTCCTCCTCCTCCCCTCCCCCCCCCCCTCCTCTCCTCCTGGTGTTTCAAACATGAAATGCTTGTGTTTTGTTTGATTCTCGTGGCGTTCTCTCCTCCTGGTCTCCTCCTCCTCCTGGTCTCCTCCTCCTGGTCTCCTCCTCCTGGTCTCCTCCTCCTGGTCTCCTCCTCCTCCTCCCCTCCTCTTCTCCTGGTGTTTCAAACATGAAATGCTTGTGTTTTGTTTGATTCTCGTGGCGTTCTCTCCTCCTGGTCTCCTCCTCTCCTCCTCCTGGTCTCCTCCTCCCCTCCTCCTCCCCTCCTCCTCCCCTCTCCCAGAGCGGCTGTGGCACTCGTTCGATGTGTTCTAAATGTCAAGGTCGGGTCCGGAGCGGCACCAGGTCGAGCTCCGGTGAACGATGAAGAGGAGAACCATCTGGTTGTGTCTGGGATGAAGATGAAGAGCAGAATTATCCGACGTTAGAGTCAGACGCAGACGAGGAGACGAGGAGCTGAGAGTCGTAAAAACCTCTCACCTGAAACGTCTCAAACTCCAGCTCTTTGTCGTCGATGAAGGTTAATGCCGCGACAAATGAAGCTCAAACTTGTGCTTTTTCCTTCGGTCGAAGCAGAACTTTCTTCTCAGATTCTCGTCTTCTTCAAACATAAACCTCACCGGTGTTTTTGGACTCAGAGCAGTGCATTGTGGGAGAAATCACTGAGACAGATGAATCCCATCGAGTTTTATTCACGATTCATTAAAGTGAGACAAAAGGAACAAATGTGACGTTTGAAGACGTTAAACTTCAAAGTGTTTGTCGTCGTGTCGTGTTTTCATGAAAAACGACCAAAAGTCCAGATTTGAGACGTTTAAACCTGAAAATGGATTGTGGTTGTGTGGTTGTGTGGTTGTGTGGTTGTGTGGTTGTGGTTGTGTGGTTGTGGTTGTGTGGTTGTGTGGTTGTGGTTGTGTGGTTGTTGTGGTTGTGTGGTTGTAGTTGTGTGGTTGTGTGGTTGTGGTTGTGTGGTTGTTGTGGTTGTGTGGTTGTGGTTGTGTGTTTGTGTGGTTGTGTGGTTGTGTGGTTGTGGTTGTGTGGTTGTGTGGTTGTGTGGTTGTGTGGTTGTGTGGTTGTGGTTGTGTGGTTGTGTGGTTGTGTGGTTGTGTGGTTGTGGTTGTGTGGTTGTTGTGGTTGTGTGGTTGTGGTTGTGTGTTTGTGTGGTTGTGTGGTTGTGTGGTTGTGGTTGTGTGGTTGTGTGGTTGTGTGGTTGTGTGGTTGTGTGGTTGTGTGGTTGTGTGGTTGTGTGGTTGTGGTTGTGGTTGTGGTTGTGTGGTTGTTGTGGTTGTGTGGTTGTGTGGTTGTGTGGTTGTGGTTGTGTGGTTGTGTGGTTGTGTGGTTGTGTGGTTGTGTGGTTGTGTGGTTGTGTGGTTGTGTGGTTGTGGTTGTGGTTGTGGTTGTGTGGTTGTTGTGGTTGTGTGGTTGTGGTTGTGTGTTTGTGTGGTTGTGTGGTTGTGTGGTTGTTGTGGTTGTGTGGTTGTGGTTGTGTGTTTGTGTGGTTGTGTGGTTGTGTGGTTGTGTGGTTGTGGTTGTGTGGTTGTGGTTGTGTGTTTGTGTGGTTGTGTGGTTGTGTGGTTGTGGTTGTGGTTGTGTGTTTGTGTGGTTGTGTGGTTGTGTGGTTGTGTGGTTGTGGTTGTGGTTGTGTGTTTGTGTGGTTGTGGTTGTGGTTGTCAGACCCAGCTCTAAATTTCTTGTTCATTTTGTCACTTTATTTATACAAATGTCCGACGTTCCGCTCTTTTCCGTCTGAACCACGATCCTCACTCCCCACAGTGTCCCCGCCCCCTGGACTCTGATGCCTCAGAGCGCTGGGCGACGCTGGGCGCACGCCAAGCGCACGCTGGGCGCACGCTGGGCGCTGACGCTGGGCGACGCCGGGCGACGCTGGGCGTGACGCTGGGCGCACGCTGGGCGTGACGCTGGGCGACGCTGGGCGCACGCTGGGCGCACGCTGGGCGGGCGTACACTGGGCGGCGCGACGCTGGGCGCACGCTGGGCGCACGCTGGGCGCGCTGGGCGCACGCTGGGCGTGATGATTGGGCGACGCTGGGCGCACGCTGGGCGTGACGCTGGGCGTGACGCTGGGCGGGCGCATACTCGACGCTGGGCGCACGCTGGGCGACGCTGGGCGACGCTGGGCGCACGCTGGGCGGGCGTGACGCTGGGCGACGCTGGGCGGGCGTGACGCTGGGCGCACGCTGGGCGTGACGCTGGGCGCGGGCGCTGGGCGCTGGCGCTGGGCGTGCGCACGCTGGGCGCGACGCTGGGCGCACGCTGGGCGCACGCTGGGCGACGCTGGGCGACGCTGGGCGTGACGCTGGGCGCACGCTGGGCGACGCTGGGCGGGCGACGCTGGGCGTGACGCTGGGCGCACGCTGGGCGGGCGCACACTGGGCAAGGGCGCACGCTGGGCGCATGCTTCGGGCGACGCTGGGCGGGCGACGCTGGGCGCACGCTGGGCGGGCGTGACGCTGGGCGCACGCTGGGCGACGCTGGGCGTGACGCTGGGCGCACGCTGGGCGCGGCGCTGGGCGGGCGCACGCTGGGCGTGACGCTGGGCGCACGCTGGGCGCACGCTGGGCGTGACGCTGGGCGCACGCTGGGCGCGGCGCTGGGCGCGGCGCTGGGCGGGCGCACGCTGGGCGCACGCTGGGCGCACGCTGGGCGTGACGCTGGGCGCACGCTGGGCGGGCGCACTGGGCGAGACGCCGGGCGCACGCTCGGGGCGCACGCTCGGGGCGCACGCTCGGGGCGGGGCGCACGCTCGGGGCGCACGCTCGGGGCGCACGCTCGGCCCTACAGTCACACTCACCTGCTCCGGTGTTCATCCGCCCTCCGGTTCCGTGGGCCACACCGGAGCACTTCCTGGTCCGTGGAGCTTGTCGGCACCACGGGTCACAGGACTGAACCACTTTAAGTTAAACTTCTATATTTTGTTGTTTTGGACGTTTCGTGGAGTTAAACCATGTGGAGGTTATTTATTTAGTTGATTATTTTTGTGATTTGAAGGGTCTTTTGAGTTTGAATGTTGTATTTGTTTATTTTATCCAGAAACCCCATAATTGTGTTATTGGTTTGCCCAGGGGGGGAGGGGCTGGGCTCTGCTCATTGGGGGAGAAGTGCCCGGATGCTGCTGTAAGTGCCCCGTGCCCCGTGCCCCGTGCCCCGTGCTGTGCAGCAGCCTCTGCGCCTGCGTGCCCGCGGCTCTGCGGCCCCCGCGGCCCCGCGCTGTGCCCCGCGTGCCCTGCGGCCTCGCGGCCCTGCGGCCCCGGCGCCCCGCGTTCGCGGCTGTGCCTCCCGCGCCCTCAGGCCCCGCGCCCCGTGCGCCTCTGCGGCCCTCGGCCCCGTGCCCCGCGCCCCTGCCCTCGCCTGGCCCTGCGGCCCTGCAAGCCCTGCTGTGCCCCCGGCCTCGTGGCTCCCGCGGCCCTGTGTTCACTGTTTTGGGGATTTTTGGTGCAAAACAAATCGTTCCAACGACATTTTTGGTTCAGCCATCCAACAGTTCAAAAGAACCTGTGACACTCTCCTCTCTCCTCTCCTCCTCCTCCTCTCCTCCTCTCTCCTCCTCCTCCTCTCCTCCTCCTCCTCTCCTCCTCCTCCTCCTCCCTCTCCCTCCTCCCTCCTCCTCCTCTCCTCCTCCTCCTCCTCTCTCCCTCCCTCCCTCCTCTCTCTCTCTCTCTCCTCCCTCTCTCCTCTCCCCTCTCTCCTCTCCTCTCCTCCTCTCTCTCCTCTCTCTCCTCTCTCCTCCTCCTCCCTCCCTCTCCCTCTCTCTCCTCCCTCTCTCCTCTCCCCTCCTCTCTCTCCCTCCTCCTCTCTCCTCTCTCTCCTCTCCTCTCTCTCTCTCTCCCTCCTCTCTCTCTCTCCTCCTCTCTCTCTCTCCTCTCTCCCCCTCCTCCCTCCCCTCCTCCTCCTCTCCTCCTCTCTCTCTCCTCCTCCCTCTCTCTCTCCTCTCCTCTCTCCTCTTCTCCCTCTCCTCCTCTCCTCTCCTCTCTCCTCCTCCTCTCCCTCTCTCTCCCTCTCTCCTCCTCCTCTCTCCTCCTCCTCTCTCTCCTCTCTCTCTCTCCCCTCCTCCTCTCGCCTCTCTCTCCTCTCTCCCCTCCTCCTCTCTCTCTCCTCTCCTCCCTCCTCTCCCTCTCTCCCCCTCCTCTCCTCTCTCTCTCCTCCTCTCCTCCCCCTCACCTCCTCCCCTCTCCTCTCTCCTCTCTCTCTCCTCCTCTCTCCTCCTCCTCTCCTCCTCCTCTCTCTCCTCTCTCTCTCCTCCTCTCCTCTCCTCTCCTCCTCTCTCTCTCTCTCTCCTCCTCCTCCCCCCTCCTCCCTCTCTCTCCTCCCCTCTCTCCTCTCTCTCCTCCAACTCTCTCCCTCTCTCCTCCCCTCCTCCCTCTCTCTCCTCTCTCTCTCCCTCTCTCTCCTCCCTCCTCCTCCTCCCCTCTCCCCTCCCTCCTCCTCCTCCTCTCCTTCTCTCCTCTCTCTCTCCTCCTCTCTCTCCTCCTCTCTCCTCTCTCTCTCCTCTCCTCCTCCCTCTCTCTCTCTCCTCTCTCTCTCTCTCCTCCCTCCTCTCCTCCCTCCTCTCCTCCTCTCCTCCTCCCCTCCTCTCTCTCTCTCTCTCCTCCTCCTCCCCCCCTCACCTCCTCCCCCCCTCCTTCTATAACTCGTCGTATTTCTTGTGAAAACTGCAGACTCGGCGCTGACTCCAGACGCTGTGCTGTGATTGGTCCATGCCTCTTGTCCTGCGCTCTGATTGGCTGACATTTCCATTAGCCCCGCCCCTTGCTCCAGAGCTAGCGTTGGATTTACGAGCCGCGCTAACCTTCTGCTCCAGGAGCTTTACTGTCCCCTTTAATGGACTTCATAAGAAGCTTTGGTGTGATGTTAGCGTCGTTAGCGTCGTTAGCATCGTTAGCATCATTAGCTTAATACGCACTCTATTCCCAGGGTTTGACTCTTTTAGTGCTTTTATTGTGATCATTTTCAGTTTGTCTTTGTCTTTTGCACAAACACATTTAAAGTGGAACTATCTGACCCTGGAGTCACATCATGAACCAAACCATCCTCCTGCTCCCCTCTCCCCCCCTCCTCCTCCTCTCCCCCCCTCCCCTCTCTCCCCCCCTCCTCTCTCTCCTTCTCCTCCTCTCTCTCCTCCTCCTCCTCTGTCTCCTCCTCCTCTCTCCTCTCTCTCCTCTCTCTCCTCCTCCTCTCTCCTCCTCTCTCTCTCTCCCCTCCCCTCCTCCTCCTCTCCTCCTCCTCTCCTCCTCCTCTCCCCTCCCCTCCTCCTCTCTCTCTCTCTCCTCCCTCTCCTCTCTCCCTCCTCCTCCCTCCTCCTCCCCTCCTCCTCTCTCCCCTCCTCACCTCCCACTCCTCCTCTCTCTCTCCCCTCCTCTCTCCCCCCCTCCTCCTCCTCTCTCTCTCTCTCTCTCTCTCTCTCTCTCTCTCTCTCTCTCTCTCTCTCCTCCTCCTCTCTCCCCTCCCTCCTCCTCCTCTCCCTCTCTCCCTCCTCCTCTCTCTCTCTCTCTCTCTCCTCTCTTTCCCTCTCTCTCCCTCTCCCCCCTCTCCTCCTCCCCCTCTCCTCCTCCCCTCCCCCCTCTCCCTCCTCCTCTCTCTCCTCTCTCTCTCTCTCTCTCCTCTTTCTCTCTCTCTCCTCCCCCTCTCCCCCCTCCTCCTCCCCTCTCCCCCCTCCTCTCTCTCTCCTCCTCTCTCTCTCTCTCTCTCTCTCTCTCTTTCTCTCTCTCCTCCCCTCTCCCCCTCCTCCTCCCTCTCCTCCTCTCTCTCCTCCTCTCTCTCTCTCTCTCTCTCTCTCTCTCTCTCTCCTCTCCTCTCCCCCCCTCCTCCCCCCCCTCCTCCTCCCCTCTCCTCCTCCTCTCTCCTCCTCCTCTCTCCTCCTCTCCTCTCCTCCTGCTCCACTGTAGGCCTCGTACTGTGGGGTTTTGCTCTGAGTACCTTTCATTTGGGTGTGTACAAGTATTTCAAACATGTATATTATATATAATATATTATATATATAATATATTATATAATATATATGAAGAGCTCATTTGCATATCTCCGTTTTAATACATTTTCAATAAATTAGATTTTTTATTTCAAACGTCTTGTAATAGTTGGGACAGTAATGTTTATTGACTTTAGCAAAGAAAGAGTGACTAATGCAAAAAAGTAATAAATATATAACTTTATTAGGTCTCGAGCGCCACAAGCTGGCGAGAGGCTTTATTAGTTTCGCAGCCGCTGCGGTAAGCATGGTTATAAAGTGCGCACGAAGTGCGCACAAAATCGAGCGCGAAGCTCGGTCGGGCTTGCGCCCGAGGAGGAGTTCGTTAAAATGCGTAGTAAAAAAAGATCCAAATTTGAGTCAATTTTCGATTTTCCCATAGGAATAACATGGGGTGTTTTGGTCATTGGTACGGCTTCGCCGTACAAAATATGACATGGGTCTAATTGGCTTTTTTGATCGGTAGGCCAAAATGGAATTTTGTGCAAAATTTCAAAAAAATCTAAAAACTAAGTTTTTGCTCCCCATATAAAAAGTTTGCTTTGATCTGTAGGGGGCGCTAACGCGCCAAATTTAATTTTTTCACCTCTAATAGGTTTCAGACAGTGAGTTTAACAACTAATTCAAATTTGATGCAATTCGGACTTTATATGTGCAAATGGGAGCAAACTTTAAAATTTGAAAATGTCAGGAATTCTACAAATTTTGGTGCTTCACGCACAGAGACCGTGAAAAGTTAGGTTCATGATTTGGATAACTTTTGATGCCACACTCCTCACCTTCATTTTCACCAAATTTCAGCTTGTTCCGTAAACGCCCTGGGAGGAGTTCGTAAAAGTACGAAGTATAAAAAAAACGCTGAGTCAGGTTTAGCGAATTTTCATCCAATATGGCCGACAAATGGTTGGGCGGACGGCGTTGCCGTAATAATATTTTTTGCTTCTCTTGGCACTATCTACCTCTCTGCCAAGTTTCATGACTCTACGATAAAAAAATTTTTTGGCACTTTCCTATCCCGCAATGCATTTTTTGTACACTTGGGGGCGCTGACGCGCCATATTTTTGAATTTTGTAAATCGGAAATAGCCAGAATGTACAGAGGCACGATTTTTAGAGGTGTGCAAATTTTCCTGAGACTTCGTCAATGTTCACTGGGTGAAAAATAGGGGGGTTGGTCACAAGAAGAAGAAGAAGAAGAAAGAAGAAGAAGAAGAATATTCCGATGCGAAAACAATGTTTCCCCTTTTTTTTATTTAGCAAACTATACATTTTCGGAAAGCGCACGCGCTTTCCTACGTTTTGGTATGGGTCCCTGGTCACTGGCGGACACTTTCGAGATTTTTTAGTGGGCTCCGCCCACTTTCTGTTTTTGGCCCTATTTACAATAGTAATGTTCAGTTTTTACATTAAATTGTTATATGCACGGAACGTGCATGAGTTGGGCAACGCATTAGAGGGCGACTCAGCGCACACGAGAAGCGCTCGATTTCGCAAGACTTAAAAAGACTTTCGCAGGTCGTGCTTCGCACGGCACTGCGAAACTAATAGGCCTCTCGCCAGCTTGTGGCGCTCGGGCCTAATAAAGCTGTGACGACTTCATGGATTTCACTTTTCGTGTTATTTTTGGAACGAAACTCCCGCCATAAACGAGGGATCACTGGACTCAGTTCTTAGGTGTTTCTTAGGTGTTTCTTAGGTGTTTCTTAGGTGTTTCTTAGGTGGTTCTTAGGTGGTTCTTAGGTGTTTCTTAGGTGTTTCTTAGGTGGTTCTTAGGTGTTTCTTAGGTGTTTCTTAGGTGTTTCTTAGGTGGTTCTTAGGTGGTTCTTAGGTGGTTCTTAGGTGTTTCTTAGGTGTTTCTTAGGTGGTTCTTAGGTGTTTCTTAGGTGTTTCTTAGGTGTTTCTTAGGTGTTTCTTAGGTGGTTCTTAGGTGGTTCTTAGGTGTTTCTTAGGTGTTTCTTAGGTGGTTCTTAGGTGTTTCTTAGGTGTTTCTTAGGTGTTTCTTAGGTGGTTCTTAGGTGTTTCTTAGGTGGTTCTTAGGTGGTTCTTAGGTGTTTCTTAGGTGTTTCTTAGGTGTTTCTTAGGTGTTTCTTAGGTGTTTCTTAGGTGTTTCTTAGGTGGTTCTTAGGTGGTTCTTAGGTGGTTCTTAGGTGGTTCTTAGGTGGTACTTAGGTGTTTCTTAGGTGTTTCTTAGGTGTTTCTTAGGTGGTTCTTAGGTGGTTCTTAGGTGGTTCTTAGGTGGTTCTTAGGTGGTTCTTAGGTGGTTCTTAGGTGTTTCTTAGGTGTTTCTTAGGTGGTTCTTAGGTGTTTCTTAGGTGTTTCTTAGGTGTTTCTTAGGTGTTTCTTAGGTGTTTCTTAGGTGGTTCTTAGGTGTTTCTAGGTGGTTCTTAGGTGGTTCTTAGGTTTCTTAGGTGTTTCTTAGGTGGTTCTTAGGTGGTTCTTAGGTGTTTCTTAGGTGGTTTCTTAGGTGGTTCTTAGGTGTTCTTAGGTGGTTCTAGGTGGTTCTTAGGTGGTTCTTAGGTGTTTCTTAGGTGTTTCTTAGGTGTTTCTTAGGTGTTTCTTAGGTGGTTCTTAGGTGGTTCTTAGGTGTTTCTTAGGTGTTTCTTAGGTGGTTTCTTAGGTGGTTCTTAGGTGTTTCTTAGGTGTTTCTAGGTGGTTCTTAGGTGGTCTCTTAGGTGGTTCTTAGGTGGTTCTTAGGTGTTTTCTTAGGTGTTTCTTAGGTGGTTCTTAGGTGGTTCTTAGGTGGTTCTTAGGTGGTTCTTAGGTGGTTCTTAGGTGTTTCTTAGGTGTTTCTTAGGTGTTTCTTAGGTGTTTCTTAGGTGTTTCTTAGGTGGTTCTTAGGTGTTTCTTAGGTGGTTCTTAGGTGGTTTCTTAGGTGGTTCTTAGGTGTTTCTTAGTTGTTTCTTAGTTGTTTCTTAGGTGGTTCTTAGGTGGTTCTTAGGTGGTTCTTAGGTGTTTCTTAGGTGTTTCTTAGGTGGTTCTTAGGTGTTTCTTAGGTGTTTCTTAGGTGTTTCTTAGGTGGTTCTTAGGTGCTTAGTGGTTCTTAGGTGGTTTCTTAGGTGTTCTCTTAGGCTTGGTGGTTCTTAGGTGGTTTCTTAGGTCTTAGGTGGTTCTTAGGTGTTTCTTAGGTGGTTCCTTAGGTGAGGTGTTTCTTAGGTGGTTCTTAGGCTTAGGTGTTTCTTAGGTGTTTCTTAGGTTTCTTCTTAGGTGCTTAGGTGGTTCTTAGGTGTCTTAGGTGGTTCTTAGGTGGTTCTTAGGTGTTTCTTAGGTGGTTCTTAGGTCTTAGGTTTTCTAGGTGTTTCTTAGGTGGTTCTTAGGTGGTTCTTAGGTGTTTCTAGGTGGTTCTTAGGTGTTTCTTAGGTGTTTCTTAGGTGGTTCTTAGGTGGTTCTTAGGTGGTTCTTAGGTGTTTCTTAGGTGTTTCTTGGTTGTTCATAGGTGTTCTTAGGTGGTTCTTAGGTGGTTCTTAGGTGGTTCTTAGGTGTTTCTTAGGTGTTTCTTAGGTGTTTCTTAGGTGTTTCTTAGGTGTTTCTAGGTGGTTCTTAGGTGGTTCTTAGGTGTTTCTTAGGTGGTTTCTTAGGTGGTTCTTAGGTGGTTCTTAGGTGGTTCTTAGGTGGTTCTTAGGTGGTTCTTAGGTGGTTCTTAGGTGTTTCTTAGGTGTTTCTTAGGTGTTTCTTAGGTGTTTCTTAGGTGGTTCTTAGGTGGTTCTTAGGTGGTTCTTAGGTGTTTCTTAGGTGTTTCTTAGGTGTTTCTTAGGTGTTTCTTAGGTGTTTCTTAGGTGGTTCTTAGGTGGTTCTTAGGTGTTTCTTAGGTGGTTCTTAGGTGGTTCTTAGGTGTTTCTTAGGTGTTTCTTAGGTGTTTCTTAGGTGTTTCTTAGGTGTTTCTTAGGTGTTTCTTAGGTGGTTCTTAGGTGGTTCTTAGGTGTTTCTTAGGTGGTTCTTAGGTGGTTCTTAGGTGTTTCTTAGGTGTTTCTTAGGTGTTTCTTAGGTGGTTCTTAGGTGGTTCTTAGGTGGTTCTTAGGTGTTTCTTAGGTGTTTCTTAGGTGTTTCTTAGGTGTTTCTTAGGTGGTTCTTAGGTGGTTCTTAGGTGTTTCTTAGGTGTTTCTTAGGTGGTTCTTAGGTGTTTCTTAGGTGTTTCTTAGGTGTTTCTTAGGTGTTTCTTAGGTGTTTCTTAGGTGTTTCTTAGGTGGTTCTTAGGTGTTTCTTAGGTGGTTCTTAGGTGGTTCTTAGGTGTTTCTTAGGTGTTTCTTAGGTGGTTCTTAGGTGGTTCTTAGGTGGTTCTTAGGTGTTTCTTAGGTGGTTCTTAGGTGTTTCTTAGGTGTTTCTTAGGTGTTTCTTAGGTGGTTCTTAGGTGGTTCTTAGGTGTTTCTTAGGTGGTTCTTAGGTGGTTCTTAGGTGGTTCTTAGGTGGTTCTTAGGTGGTTCTTAGGTGGTTCTTAGGTGTTTCTTAGGTGTTTCTTAGGTGTTTCTTAGGTGGTTCTTAGGTGTTTCTTAGGTGGTTCTTAGGTGTTTCTTAGGTGTTTCTTAGGTGTTTCTTAGGTGTTTCTTAGGTGTTTCTTAGGTGTTTCTTAGGTGGTTCTTAGGTGGTTCTTAGGTGTTTCTTAGGTGGTTCTTAGGTGTTTCTTAGGTGTTTCTTAGGTGTTTCTTAGGTGTTTCTTAGGTGGTTCTTAGGTGTTTCTTAGGTGTTTCTTAGGTGGTTCTTAGGTGGTTCTTAGGTGTTTCTTAGGTGGTTCTTAGGTGGTTCTTAGGTGTTTCTTAGGTGTTTCTTAGGTGTTTCTTAGGTGTTTCTTAGGTGGTTCTTAGGTGTTTCTTAGGTGTTTCTTAGGTGTTTCTTAGGTGTTTCTTAGGTGGTTCTTAGGTGTTTCTTAGGTGTGTCTTAGGTGTTTCTTAGGTGGTTCTTAGGTGGTTCTTAGGTGTTTCTTAGGTGGTTCTTAGGTGTTTCTTAGGTGGTTCTTAGGTGTTTCTTAGGTGGTTCTTAGGTGGTTCTTAGGTGTTTCTTAGGTGGTTCTTAGGTGTTTCTTAGGTGGTTCTTAGGTGGTTCTTAGGTGGTTCTTAGGTGGTTCTTAGGTGGTTCTTAGGTGGTTCTTAGGTGTTTCTTAGGTGGTTCTTAGGTGTTTCTTAGGTGGTTCTTAGGTGGTTCTTAGGTGGTTCTTAGGTGGTTCTTAGGTGGTTCTTAGGTGGTTCTTAGGTGGTTCTTAGGTGGTTCTTAGGTGGTTCTTAGGTCTTTAAACGTTCTCTTTCTCGGAGCAAAAGCAGCCGGTCACAAACATAAGAGTCTGAGAAGAGTCTAAGGTCTTTATCCTCAGAGTTCACTGTGAGCAGCACGACCCACATCATGCTGTAAAGTCTCACTGTCCTTCTTCTTCTCTTGTGTAAAGATGGACGTCTTTTCTCTGACTCTCACCACGACCTCGACGGGCACAACACCAAACCCATCCTGGTGCACATCCAGGCCGAGCCCTGAGCTGAAGTCGTACATGAGCACACTACACTACAGGCTCAGATCTGCTGCTGAACAGTCGGTGCTCAGATCAACAGGAAGGTCTTCTCTGCCAGGTGCGGCCCTGCGAGCACACTGTCTGGCTCTTTATGTGGCTCTCTTTGTTCGACCTCCACCGCGGCTCTGGCTCTGCCTCCAGTCCTTGGCTCTATCCATGTTCACGTGTAAATGTCTTTAATCTGATCATGAATGGGATTAGAATTGGACCCTGACACAATAATCTGATGAATGGGATTAGGGTTTGACTGTGAACATGGACCTGACACAATAATCTGATGAATGGGATTAGAGTTTGACTGTGAACATGGACCTGACACAATAATCTGATGACGACCCGCCTTTACATCTGTTATACATTTGATCTGAACAAATGACTTTGACAGGCGCAGGATTGGCTAACATACCGAAACAGTAGAAGAAGAACAAACAAACACGGCGGCGTACGTTTGGGCTCGTGACATGTTTCCTGGTTGACTCCGCCTCCCGTTGGTGCTGTTTAATTATGCTCTTGATATGGAGCTGTGTTGTGTGCCTCTCGCTCCACATGATCTGATGTAACAGACATGCTCATCGATGGGAATAACCATCGACATGACCCACCGTCTCAATCTGAACGAGTGTCATCGGGTCAGATTATTCCCAACGCCGTGTTCACATCAATCATTTTTATTCCCATCAGTCTGTTAATCCGATCACGTGTGTCATATAAACGTGGATACTGTTGTAGAGCCGATTGTTCTTCACACCATTGATCACAAATAATATGAATATCTGGAAATGAATTGTCACAAACTGCAAAACTAGTTTGTCAACTTTGGAAAAAAAGCAGATTATTATCTAAAATACTTAACTCTTAGCACTAAGTTATATAAGTCGAGTCTTTTTATTTGTCAGTATTTAAAACAAAACATCATCAGAAAGTTTGATTCAAACTAAAGCCACAATCATTTCAAATGAAAAGATCTTTAGTCTGTACAGTCCCTTATAACTCTGAGATAATAATAAAGAATCATATTGTGTTTATTCACCTGACTCCGCCCACTTTTACACTTTTGTTGTAAACGCACTTCTGTTTGACAGAACTCTGTTAAAGCTAATGATGAACGAGGGAAAAGTCTAAAATGTTACATAAAGTCGATGGATTTGTGTCAAATGTTTAATGAACATCACACGCTCCGGCCCCTGAAAACAGCTTTAGTCGAGTAGAACTTAGAGAACGTAGAGCTCGTCTGCTCCGTGTGAACGACGACGAAAACAAGACGGCGGCGTAAGACAACTTCTGGAATAAGAGGAGGATATGAACCTTTTATGTTCATGAAGCACAGGGTGGGTTTATACAAAAGTGGGTTTTATGTTTTATTGGTGGATTATTTCCCCAAACTCACCATCACACAAGAGTATACTCACAGAAGAGCTCTAAGTGACAGAAGAGCTCTAAGTGACAAGAGTATACTCACAGAAGAGCTCTAAGTGACAAGAGTATACTCACAGAAGAGTTCTAAGTGACAAGAGTATACTCACAGAAGAGCTCTAAGTGACAAGAGTATACTCACAGAAGAGCTCTAAGTGACAAGAGTATACTCACAGAAGAGCTCTAAGTGACAAGAGTATACTCACAGAAGAGCTCTAAGTGACAAGAGTATACTCACAGAAGAGTTCTAAGTGACAAGAGTATACTCACAGAAGAGCTCTAAGTGACAAGAGTATACTCACAGAAGAGCTCTAAGTGACAAGAGTATACTCACAGAAGAGCTCTAAGTGACAAGAGTATACTCACAGAAGAGCTCTAAGTGACAAGAGTATACTCACAGAAGAGCTCTAAGTGACAAGAGTATACTCACAGAAGAGCTCTAAGTGACAAGAGTATACTCACAGAAGAGCTCTAAGTGACAAGAGTATACTCACAGAAGAGCTCTAAGTGACAAGAGTATACTCACAGAAGAGGCTCTAAGTGACAAGAGTATACTCACAGAAGAGCTCTAAGTGACAAGAGTATACTCACAGAAGAGCTCTAAGTGACAAGAGTATACTCACAGAAGAGCTCTAAATGACAAGAGTATACTCACAGAAGAGCTCTAAGTGACAAGAGTATACTCACAGAAGAGCTCTAAGTGACAAGAGTATACTCACAGAAGAGCTCTAAGTGACAAGAGTATACTCACAGAAGAGCTCTAAGTGACAAGAGTATACTCACAGAAGAGCTCTAAGTGACAAGAGTATACTCACAGAAGAGCTCTAGAGTGACAAGAGTATACTCACAGAAGAGCTCTAAGTGACAAGAGTATACTCACAGAAGAGCTCTAAGTGACAAGAGTATACTCACAGAAGAGCTCTAAGTGACAAGAGTATACTCACAGAAAGAGCTCTAACTGACAAGAGTATACTCACAGAAGAGCTCTAAGTGACAAGAGTATACTCACAGAAGAGCTCTAAGTGACAAGAGTATACTCACAGAAGAGCTCTAGAGTGACAAGAGTATACTCACAGAAGAGCTCTAAGTGACAAGAGTATACTCACAGAAGAGCTCCTAAATGACAAGAGTATACTCACAGAAGAGCTCTAAGTGACAAGAGTATACTCACAGAAGAGCTCTAAGTGACAAGAGTATACTCACAGAAGAGCTCTAAGTGACAAGAGTATACTCACAGAAGAGCTCTAAGTGACAAGAGTATACTCACAGAAGAGCCCTAAGTGACAGAAGTATACTCACAGAAGAGCTCTAAGTGACAGAAGAGCTCTAAGTGACAAGAGTATACTCACAGAAGAGCTCTAAGTGACAAGAGTATACTCACAGAAGAGCTCTAAGTGACAGAAGAGCTCTAAGTGACAAAAGTATACTCACAGAAGAGCTCTAAGTGACAAGAGTATACTCACAGAAGAGCTCTAAGTGACAAGAGTATACTCACAGAAGAGCTCTAAGTGACAAGAGTATACTCACAGAAGAGCTCTAAGTGACAAGAGTATACTCACAGAAGAGCCCTAAGTGACAGAAGTATACTCACAGAAGAGCTCTAAGTGACAGAAGAGCTCTAAGTGACAAGAGTATACTCACAGAAGAGCTCTAAGTGACAAGAGTATACTCACAGAAGAGCTCTAAGTGACAGAAGAGCTCTAAGTGACAAAAGTATACTCACAGAAGAGCTCTAAGGGACAAGAGTATACTCACAGAAGAGCTCTAAGTGACAGAAGAGCTCTAAGTGACAAAAGTATACTCACAGAAGAGCTCTAAGGGACAAGAGTATACTCACAGAAGAGCTCTAAGTGACAGAAGAGCTCTAAGTGACAAAAGTATACTCACAGAAGAGCTCTAAGTGTGGATTTGCACACGGGCCTCGTGCTCTGGTCACGTGACGCCTCTGGTCACGTGACGTCTCTGGTCCCGTGACGTCTCTGGTCACGTCACGCCTCTGGTCACGTCACGTCTCTGGTCACGTCACGTCTCTGGTCCCGTCACGCCTCTGGTCACGTCACGTCTCTGGTCACGTCACGTCTCTGGTCACGTCACGTCTCTGGTCACGTCACGTCTCTGGTCCCGTCACGCCTCTGGTCACGTCACGTCTCTGGTCCCGTGACGTCTCTGGTCCCGTGACGCCTCTGGTCACGTGACGTCTCTGGTCCCGTCACGTCTCTGGTCCCGTCACGTCTCTGGTCATGTGACGTCTCTGGTCACGCCTCTGGTCACGTCACGTCTCTGGTCCCGTCACGTCTCTGGTCCCGTCACGTCTCTGGTCATGTGACGTCTCTGGTCACGCCTCTGGTCACGTCACGTCTCTGGTCCCGTCACGTCTCTGGTCACGCCTCTGGTCCCGTCACGTCTCTGGTCCCGTGACGCCTCTGGTCACGTCACGTCTCTGGTCACGTCACGTCTCTGGTCCCGTGACGTCTCTGGTCACGTCACGCCTCTGGTCACGTCACGTCTCTGGTCACGTCACGTCTCTGGTCACGTCACGTCTCTGGTCACGTCACGTCTCTGGTCCCGTGACGCCTCTGGTCACGTGACGTCTCTGGTCCCGTCACGTCTCTGGTCCCGTCACGCCTCTGGTCACGTCACGTCTCTGGTCCCGTGACGTCTCTGGTCCCGTCACGTCTCTGGTCCCGTCACGTCTCTGGTCCCGTGACGTCTCTGGTCCCGTGACGCCTCTGGTCACGTGACGTCTCTGGTCCCGTCACGTCTCTGGTCCCGTCACGTCTCTGGTCCCGTCACGTCTCTGGTCACGTGACGCCTCTGGTCACGTCACGTCTCTGGTCCCGTCACGTCTCTGGTCACGCCTCTGGTCCCGTCACGCCTCTGGTCCCGTGACGCCTCTGGTCACGCCTCTGGTCCCGTCACGTCTCTGGTCCCGTCACGTCTCTGGTCATGTGACGTCTCTGGTCACGCCTCTGGTCACGTCACGTCTCTGGTCACGTCACGTCTCTGGTCACGCCTCTGGTCCCGTCACGTCTCTGGTCCCGTCACGTCTCTGGTCATGTGACGCCTCTGGTCACGCCTCTGGTCACGTCACGTCTCTGGTCCCGTCACGTCTCTGGTCATG
This sequence comes from Rhinogobius similis, assembly GCA_019453435.1. NCBI lineage: Eukaryota > Metazoa > Chordata > Actinopteri > Gobiiformes > Gobiidae > Rhinogobius > Rhinogobius similis. The sequence continues at coordinate 34,246,771 of CM033636.1, read as the reverse complement.
TGACGTCTCTGGTCACGCCTCTGGTCACGTCACGTCTCTGGTCCCGTCACGTCTCTGGTCACGTCTCTGGTCCCGTCACGTCTCTGGTCCCGTCACGTCTCTGGTCATGTGACGTCTCTGGTCACGCCTCTGGTCCCGTCACGCCTCTGGTCCCGTGACGCCTCTGGTCACGCCTCTGGTCCCGTCACGTCTTCTGTTGTGATGGTTCTGTCCTGTCCGTGTGACGTCAGGGTCACGTCTGTATAAACGTCTGGTCCATGTCGGTGTCTCTTCAGGGACATCAGCCCAGACTCACACGATCTACAGGGGCCCCTCCCTCTGTGTCAGGGCCCCTCCCTCTGTGTCAGGGCCCCTCCCTCTGTGTCGGGGCCCCTCCCTCTGTGTCGCACTCTGGCCCCACGGTCTATGACTCCTGTCCCGCTCCTCCTCCTCCTCCTCCTCCTCCTCCTCCTCCTGTCCCGCTCCTCCTCCTCCTCCTGTCCTGCTCCTCCTCCTCCTCCTGTCCCGCTCCTCCTCCTCCTCCTCCTCCTGTCCCGCTCCTCCTCCTCCTGTCCCGCTCCTCCTCCTCCTCCTGTCGCGCTCCTCCTCCTCCTCCTCCTCCTCCTCCTCCTCCTCCTCCTCCTCCTCCGTCCCGCTCCTCCTCCTCCTCCTCCTCCTCCTGTCCCGCTCCTCCTCCGGTCCCTCCTCCTCCTCCTCCTCCTCCTGTCCCGCTCCTCCTCCTCCTCCTCCTCCTGTCCCGCTCCTCCTCCTCCTCCTCCTCCGGTCCCTCCTCCTCCTCCTCCTCCTGTCCCACTCCTCCTCCTCCTCCTCCTCCTCCTGTCCCGCTCCTCCTCCTCCTCCTCCTGTCCCGCTCCTCCTCCTCCTCCTCCGTCCCGCTCCTCCTCCTCCCTCCTGTCCAGCTCCTCCTCCTCCTGTCCCGCTCCTCCTCCTCCTCCTCCTGTCCCGCTCCTCCTCCTCCTCCTCCTCCTCCTGTCCCGCTCCTCCTCCTCCTCCTCCTCCTGTCCCGCTCCTCCTCCTCCTCCTCCTGTCCCGCTCCTCCTCCTCCTCCTCCTCCTCCTCCTCCCTCCCTGTCCCGCTCCTCCTCCCTCCCTCCCTCCCTCCTGTCCCGCTCCTCCTCCTCCTCCCTCCTCCCTCCGGTCCCTCCTCCTCCTCCTCCTCCTGTCCCACTCCTCCTCCTCCTCCTCCTCCTCCTGTCCCGCTCCTCCTCCTCCTCCTCCTGTCCCGCTCCTCCTCCTCCTGTCCCGCTCCTCCTCCTCCTCCTCCTCCTGTCCCGCTCCTCCTCCTCCTCCTCCTGTCCCGCTCCTCCTCCTCCTCCTGTCCCGCTCCTCCTCCTCCTCCTGTCCCGCTCCTCCTCCTCCTCCGGTCCCGCTCCTCGTGTTTGATTCAAATCCGTGTCTTTCCCGCGGGTTCTTCTTCTTCTTCTTCTTCTTCTTCTTCTTCTTCTTCGTTTCCGGCAGACTAGACACCTAGCGGCGTATTGCTGCCCCCCTCCAAAAACAGGAAGTGCGTGTTATACCACTGCTACAATCTTAGATGGAGCCCTGTGGAAGAAACAAAGCCCAGCACTAACGCAGCAACTTCTCTCTGGCATTTATCAGGATTTAGTAAAGTTCTCAGAGATACTGCCGGGATCCCAAGACCTAATACTCCAATAAATAATGTTTTCCTGGCTTCAGAGTACTCCCTACACTCCATTAACACATGAGCAACTGTTTCTGGTTTATTACACTGGGCACAAAGGCCATCCTGATGTTTCCCAATTGTAGCCAGGGTATTCACCAGCCCACAGTGTCCAAGCCTCAATCTAGTTAGAATAACTTGGTCTCTCCGGTTGTTCCCACATGCCACAACCCCCTTTTTAACACTTTTTTGGATTTGGAAATAATGCCTCCCTTTTATCTCACATTAACATTCCTCCTGCCATTTGTGCACTATAAATCCATTAACCAGACTTCTAGCCTCAGACTGCCCCATTGCCAGCCTTACTCCAATACTGTGTTGCCCAAGCGCCTCTTTAGCCACTCCATCTGCCTCCTCATTGCCCCTGACACCCACATGTGCAGGGACCCAAACAAAACCGACACTAATTCCATTTTGCTCTAACCTGCGCAGTATCATGAACATTTCACAAACCACATCAGGCCTTGCTCCTGCACCATCACCCCCTTTCAACACCATCAAAGCAGACATGGAGTCTGAACAAATCACTACTCTCTCTTCTCCACAAGTTTCCACCCACAGTAATGCCCATAGTAGAGCAGCAAGTTCTGCTGTGAATACAGATAATCTATCAGGAAGCCTGTGACTTAGTTTCAACTGTAAATGAGGGACATAGATGCCAAACCCCACCCTTCTGGTCTCTGGATCTCTTGAACCATCAGTGTAAACTTGGACAAAGCTATTCCACTTCTCAAAAAGATGCTTCTCAACAAAAACTGGATAATTGACTGCTGATCCATCATTCATTGCTTTTTTAATCACCAGGTCAACATCTGCCTCTGGGCACATCCAGAGAGGGACTGAAGGCCAACACACTGAGGGAGCCTCTTCAACTCCCCCCATTCCAAGTTCTTCAAAAGGTCCGCTTACACACTGCAAAAAATTCTTTCTGTTCAGTCTGCTTCCTTCCCCTGCGAATTCCCAGCACTCACTGAGCAATGACACTGAAGGGAGAGTTGTTCGATTTCCTTTTAACTTAACACAATAATTAAGAGCCAATTTTATGCGCCTTAACCTCAGTGGTGTCTCCCCTGACTCAACCACAGCGCTGGGATGGACGTAGAACGAAATGCCCCAGTACAGATCCGCAGAGCCTTAGATTGCACCACATCGAGCTGCTGTAACACAGACTTTGCAGCTGAGCCATAAGCAATGCATCCATAGTCTAAGACAGATCTTATCATTGCCCTGTAAACCATCATCATGGCCTGCCTTCCTGCTCCCCACGAGGAGCCCGCCAGACATCTCAAGATGTTAATAACTTTATTGCATTTATTTACCACATTGCTTATATGCTCTTTATAGGTCAGCCTCTGGTCAAACCACCCCCCGAGAAATTTGAAGATTGATACCTTCTCTAATGGTTGCTCATACAACCTCAGATCAAACTCTCCTAGCTTACGCTTCCTACCGAAAACTATGAATTTTGACTTAGGCACAGAGAGACGGAAGCCCCACTTAGTAGCCCAACTCTGTATCTGATCCAATGCACCCTGCATCTGCTTAAACAAATATTTCACATTCCACCCTCTCTTCCATACTGCACCATCATCTGCAAAGAGAGACCTCTCAAAACCATGCCCAACACTGTCAAATATGTCATTCACCATAATGTTAAATAGAACAGGACTTATTACACTACCTTGAGGAGTGCCATTATCTACAAATACTGTGCTTGACAAAGTACCTCCAACCCTAACTTGGATACTCCGTGACCCTAAAACATCTTTAATCCAATTAAGCATCCTCCCCCGAATTCCAGCATCAAAAAGCTTCATAACCAGCCCTTCTTTCCAGAGCATGTCATACGCCTTTTCAATGTCAAGAAAGATGGCAACAACAACCTCTTTATTGAAAAGTGCTTTCCTCACATCCCTATCAAGAAGCAGAACTGAATCCATGGTACCTCGCCCTAGCCTGAACTCATTTTGAGCAGGAGAGAAATAACCAGACTGCTCCATCCTATACACCAACCGCTCAGTGACCATTCTCTCCATGATTTTACAAACTACTGCTGTCAATGCAATAGGCCTGTAGGATCCAGGGTTTCCTGCCTCCTTACCAGGCTTCAAAATGGGAACAACCACAGCATGCTTCCACTCAGCCGGGAGCGTCCCCTCCTCCCATATTGTGTTAATCAACGCTAACAACTCACCCAAAGTCCAGTCATCCATATGTTGAAAAATATCATATCCCAAACCATCTCTACCCGGGGTGGTATGCCTTCCTCGCTTGATTGCTTGCTTCAGCTCCTTCATTGATCACTTTTATCATCACTTCGACACAACTTATATCCCTCATTATACAACATGACTTTCCTCCGAAGTTGACCTTCTATACTAACATTAGCCTCACTATGGACTTTCTGAAAAGACTTCACTAAAGTTTCAGATTTTTCCTTCTCAGTGACTGCCTCTCCTCCCTCTCCTACCAAGACAGGGATAGAAAAACTTCTATTGATTCCTGACATCCGGTGAATCATGCTCCATACCCGCTTTAGTGGGGTCTCCTTACCCAGGGTCCCACAAAAAGTCTGCCAGCTCTCTTTTTTTGCCTTTTTGATAGTTCTCTTTGCCACAGCTTTCAGCCTCTTGTACTCCATTACAAGGCTCTCAATGGGTCTTTTACTCAATTGCTTGAACACCTTATTGCGCGCTCGCACTGCATCAGTACAAGACTGGTTCCACCAAGGAACCATCTTGTACCTTTCTTTCGGTTTTTTAATTGGAATAGCTTTTTCTGCTGCTCGTTTAACCACATCAATAAAGGACTTGCTCCAATCTTCAATGCTCCCCTGGTCATCAACTTCATCAATGCCCGTAGACAGGTGTTCCAAGAATACATCCCAGTCAGCACGTTGACAAGCTAACCGGCCTGTTCTACAATTAAATCCATCCAATTGCATGTCTGCACCAAACTCAATCCATATTGGGAAATGATCACTGCCCATAGAGTTATCAACCAGGACATCCCACAGTCCTGTTCTTGCAAGCTCAGCTGAAGCAAAGGCTAGATCCAAGTTAGAAAAGTTACCACTGCCTACCTGAAATCATGTTGGTCTTCCATCATTAATAACAACCAGGTTGTATTTATCTAGCATTTCCTCCACAACAATTCCATTTTTGTCCTTGTTTTTACTGCCCCAAAGGGGGTTGTGCGCATTAAAATCTCCTACCCATACCACTGGAGGTCGCACTTGCTCCATTATTTGGTCAAACCTTTCTGCGTCTAAAGCCTGGCACGGGTTGTAAAAATTAACTACAGATAAACATCCGGTTGAGCTCCAAACTTCAGCTACTACACACTCTAACTCCGATTGAACATTCCTCTCTCGATATTGAACACCTTGTAAAACAAAAGTCGCACAACCCCCACCAGCACCATTCCGATCTTTCCTTAAAGCAACATACCCGGGTATAACAAACTTCAGTTCCGCTCTTAACCATGTTTCCTGAATGCACACAAGCTGTGGCTTCTCGTCAAAATTATCAATGCAATTCTTTAGCTCTTGCCCATTAGCTATAAGGCTCCTCGCGTTCCATTGGAGGATAGCAAACACCATTATGCTAACTAGACTTGTCTGCATTCCGACTACTACCACCTCCACTGTTTAACTTCTCCTTGAAAAAGACCATTGTATGGAGATCTTCTGGCACTACATCGGCAATGCCTAGAATACTCTCCGCAGATTCCACCACAATCCTGACAATGTCAGAGTTGTTTTTGGTATTTTTCATTCCACTTAAGACCTTAGTTATGAACGCCAGGAAGTTAACTTTATTCACTAGAACAGAGTCTTCTGCGACAGCCTCCGCCTGACTAGAGGTAAGCTCTTCTCTTCTGTTCCAACCACCCGCCTCCATCCTATTGCACCTAGAAACATGCTTAACAGCCTCCGCATAAGTAGCTCCTCTGTTGGCATCCCTGTACTCCTGCACTTTAGCAGCCTGTTTGTATTGTTCACACTGACGGCTCCCCGCGACATGCCCCCCACCACAAGTACCACATTTCAGCACAGGAACCCTACATTCTGCAAATTCATGATCGTCCCCACATTTCCCGCACCTCCGAACTCCGCGGCAGACCGCCGCAATGTGGCCATAACGTTGGCACTTAAAACACCTAAGGGGCGGCCTCCTGTACGGCTGCACTCTGAATGCAAGACACCCAAGGAAAATTCTTTCAGGGAGGCTCTCTCCCTGAAAAGTGAGAATAACAGTAGTCGAGTCCGACTTAACACCATCTCTAAAGCTACGGATCCGGGTGGCTTCAACCACCTTTGCACCTTCTACTTCTTTCACTAATTCAGTCATTGTCATTTCCAGAGAGACCCCATACACAACACCTTTCAAACCATTCCTACTACCAAGTGCAACACTCTCAACCCCCTTACCCCCAATTGAAGTTAATCTTTCAGCTTTATTTCTCTGCACCATGGATGAACACTCAAGTAACAACTTTCCATCTGCAAGAATCTGGGCATTAACCACACCTCCCAACTCCTTCTTTAGCATTTCAGCCAGTCGAACAGGGTTGAAAGAGTTGAATCGGGATTGGCCATCTTTTAATTTAAGAATCACTTTATTCTCTTGTCTACTCTCCACTCTCTGCTGCTTTGGAGCAATCCTTTTATTTCCCTCCTCAGACTCCCGTGAATCACTATTACTCAATCTATTTTTCCTTTTCCGATTGCTTCCTGATTGGGATTGCCAGGCACCGGTGTCCTCGTCATCGGTCTCCATGGCAACCCAAGGAAGCGATTTAGCTACCAGCTAACTTAATGAGCTAACAGCAAACAGACAAACAGTCAGGCGATTCCGCAGCTATGCCCCTCTAACTACCTACCCGAAACTAGCTAATCTCCCCTCTAGTCTTCAGAGAAGTACTTGTGGCGGGTTCTTATGCACCGAAACCGTAAGCCCGGCAAGGCAACCGTAAAACGGCGACCCACCTGCGACCTCGGAGTGCTCCCAAGCAACGCTTTAACCACTTTCCTCCCCACACTCCCTCCCAGCGAATTCCACAGGAAGGCGGCTCTTTCCTAACAGGGACAAGCTGACGGTACTTACCTTGACTGTTTGACAAACCTAAACTGAAAACTCATTCGAGACACGAGGATCGTAGCATAACCAGCGAGCTCAGCAGCACCTCCGACCATGCACGCTCCCCGTCTTGGCTTTCGTCCTTTCCCGCGGGTTTAATCCGATGTGACGCCGCCGGCTCCGCGCGTCACGTGGTCCAAACGCGCTCCGCTGATTGGCTGTGCGTCACGTGGTCCAAACGCGCTCCGCTGATTGGCTGTGCGTCACGTGGTCCACACGCGCTCCGCTGATTGGCTGTGCGTCCACGTGGTCCAACGCGGCTCCGCTGATTGGCTGTGCGTCACGTGGTCCACACGCTCCGCTGATTGGCTGTCGCGTCCGCGTGGTCCAACGCGCTCCGCTGATTGGCTGTGCGTCACGTGGTCCACACGCGCTCCGCTGATTGGCTGTGCGTCACGTGGTCCAAACGCGCTCCGCTGATTGGCTGTGCGTCACGTGGTCCAAACGCGCTCCGCTGATTGGCTGTGCGTCACGTGGTCCAAACGCGCTCCGCTGATTGGCTGTGCGTCACGTGTCACTTCCGCTGAACAGACGCGGCTCTTGTGACCAAACACTCGGTTATGACGGGCCACTCGGGTGAAGCACAGAGGGTTATCGGAGCTTTAAAGGTTGAAGGAGGATTTCGGGCGACAAATCAGAATCTCATTTCCTCGTGGGTCGCACAAATAACTGGTCCGCTCAGGTGTCAATCATTCTCTGGTGCTAGTGCCCGCCCACAGGCTCGTCCAGGGGGGGCCTCGCTCCCCTGGCCGCGCATGCGTGGTTGATATGCTAGTGTGTTTATGTAGCAGGAGGTTAGCGGCGAGTTCCGTCATTGTAAGTCTAAACTTTCATCCACGAAGAACCGAAATGGCTGAGGGACGAAAGAGAAAGACTGTTTTGGAGCTTTCACAGAAGAGACGAAAGTCTGCAGAGGAAAGAAACAAAACGCGTGTTATTCTGGGGAATGGTTTACGCACTGGCGAGGATTGAAAGAACAAAACAGGCTGATGCCTCCGCTGGACAGGTAACTGTTTATCTGACTCTTTTTTAGCTTATTGTATGTGGAGTGTATTATTAAATCTTCTTGGCGGAGGTTGTGGTGAGAAAGCGACACCAATCGTCTTGTAAACAAATGCACATGGAGCAGCGCTGCTGGTGCTCGTGCACGAGGTTTGGTAGGCGTTCACTCAGGAGAAACGGGGAGGGAGGGGGAACCTGCGCATGCGCTTTTTCAAAAAAAGGACTAACAGTCGCAGATTTTCAAATCGGCGAGAAATCCTCCATTGAACCTTTAACAGAGCGACACATAAAGAGTCAATGACAAGAGTCAAGTCATTCTGTTCAAAACCTCAGCTCCTGCTCCACATGGGACGGTGAAGGCTCCTCCTGCTCCTCGTGCTCCTCGTGCTCCTCCTGCTCCTCCTGCTCCACATGTGACGGTGAAGGCTCCTCCTTGTGCTTCAGCTCCTGCTCCACATGGGACGGTGAAGGCTCCTCCTGCTCCTCCTGCTCCACATGGGACGGTGAAGGCTCCTCCTGCTCCTCCTGCTCCACATGGGACGGTGAAGGCTCCTCCTGCTCCTCCTGCTCCTCGTGCTCCTCCTGCTCCTCCTGCTCCACATGTGACGGTGAAGGCTCCTCCTTGTGCTTCAGCTCCTGCTCCACATGGGACGGTGAAGGCTCCTCCTGCTCCTCCTGCTCCTCGTGCTCCTCGTGCTCCTCCTGCTCCACATGGGACGGTGAAGGCTCCTCCTTGTGCTTCAGGTCTGATGCTCCACATGGGACGGTGAAGGCTCCTCCTTGTGCTTCAGCTCCTGCTCCACATGGGACGGTGAAGGCTCCTCCTTGTGCTTCAGCTCCTGCTCCACATGGGACGGTGAAGGCTCCTCGTGCTCCTCCTGCTCCTCGTGCTCCTCGTGCTCCTCCTTGTGCTTCAGCTCCTGCTCCACATGGGACGGTGAAGGCTCCTCGTGCTCCTCCTGCTCCTCGTGCTCCTCCTGCTCCACATGGGACGGTGAAGGCTCCTCGTGCTCCTCCTGCTCCTCGTGCTCCTCCTGCTCCACATGGGACGGTGAAGGCTCCTCGTGCTCCTCCTGCTCCTCGTGCTCCCTCCTGCTCCCACATGGGACGGTGAAGGCTCCTCGTGCTCCCTCCTGCTCCTCGTGCTCCTCCTGCTCCACATGTGACGGTGAAGGCTCCTCGTGCTCCTCCTGCTCCTCGTGCTCCTCCTGCTCCACATGGGACGGTGAAGGCTCCTCGTGCTCCTCCTGCTCCTCGTGCTCCTCCTGCTCCACATGGGACGGTGAAGGCTCCTCGTGCTCCTCCTGCTCCTCGTGCTCCTCCTGCTCCCACATGGGACCGGTGAAGGCTCCTCGTGCTCCTCCTGCTCCCTCGTGCTCCTCCCTGCTCCACATGGGACGGTGAAGGCTCCTCGTGCTCCCTCCTGCTCCTCGTGCTCCTCCTGCTCCACATGGGACGGTGAAGGCTCCCTCGTGCTCCTCCTGCTCCCTCGTGCTCCTCCTGCTCCCACATGGGGCGGTGAAGGCTCCTCGTGCTCCTCCTGCTCCTCGTGCTCCTCCTGCTCCACATGGGACGGTGAAGGCTCCTCGTGCTCCTCCTGCTCCTCGTGCTCCTCCTGCTCCACATGGGACGGTGAAGGCTCCTCCTTGTGCTTCAGCTCTGATGCTCCACATGGGACGGTGAAGGCTCCTCGTGCTCCTCCTGCTCCTCGTGCTCCTCCTGCTCCACATGGGACGGTGAAGGCTCCTCGTGCTCCTCCTGCTCCTCGTGCTCCTCCTGCTCCACATGGGACGGTGAAGGCTCCTCCTTGTGCTTCAGCTCTGATGCTCCACGTTCAATAACGTATTGTATTCATATTTACATGGTTTACCTGTATAGTGCAATGCATTGTGGGTAAAACATAAATGACAGTTAGTAATCATGTTTTTACAGTAATATGTTGTTAGGACTCTGACTGGTGAGATCATCACTATTTACTACAAAATAAACACAGACGTTAACTCATTATACTCCCGTGGTATCAGACCCATTGAAGGGGAATCTGTCACAATGTTTAAGACAAATCCTTAAGAATCATTGTGTGTTTAATGGGGCCAGCTCCAGTCCATAGATTTTTAAAGATTGCGATGCTGCCAGAGACTTTATATCAGCGCGAAACAACTTCTCTGGCCATCGTGAGTACAGTGCACCGGGGCCAGGAGCCGCAGGTATCGTGAGTACAGTGCCCCGGGGCCAGGAGCCGCAGGTATCGTGAGTACAGTGCCCCGGGGCCAGGAGCCGCAGGTATCGCTCTCTGGTCTGCACAGTGCACCGGGGCCAGGAGCCGCAGGTATCGTGAGTACAGTGCCCCGGGGCCAGGAGCCGCAGGTATCGTGAGTACAGTGCACCGGGGCCAGGAGCCGCAGGTATCGTGAGTACAGTGCACCGGGGCCATGAGCCGCAGGTATCGTGAGTACAGTGCACCGGGGCCAGGAGCCGCAGGTATCGTGAGTACAGTGCACCGGGGCCAGGGGCCGCAGGTATCGCTCTCTGGTCTGCACAGTGCACCGGGGCCAGGAGCCGCAGGTATCGCTCTCTGGTCTGCACAGTGCCCCGGGGCCACGTGACGCAGGTATCGCTCTCTGGTCTGCACAGTGCCCCGGGGCCAGGAGCCGCAGGTATCGCTCTCTGGTCTGCACAGTGCACCGGGGCCAGGAGCCGCAGGTATCGTGAGTACAGTGCCCCGGGGCCAGGAGCCGCAGGTATCGTGAGTACAGTGCCCCGGGGCCAGGAGCCGCAGGTATCGCTCTCTGGTCTGCACAGTGCACCGGGGCCAGGGGCCGCAGGTATCGCTCTCTGGTCTGCACAGTGCACCGGGGCCAGGGGCCGCAGGTATCGCTCTCTGGTCTGCACAGTGCCCCGGGGCCAGGAGCCGCAGGTATCGCTCTCTGGTCTGCACAGTGCCCCGGGGCCAGGAGCCGCAGGTATCGTGAGTACAGTGCACCGGGGCCAGGAGCCGCAGGTATCGTGAGTACAGTGCCCCGGGGCCAGGAGCCGCAGGTATCGCTCTCTGGTCTGCACAGTGCACCGGGGCCAGGAGCCGCAGGTATCACTCTCTAGTCTGCACAGTGCACTTTTGTGTTTGTGTTCTGATGGTTCTAATCTACGTGTAAGTCACCGCAGCACCATCCACGCTCTGTCGTCTGTTTAATGTTGTGGCTTCAGACCAGCTGAATGCCATAGACTCCACCTCCAGAGCCTCTTGTTCTCTCTGTGTCGATGCATCTGTATCACACGGATAGAAGCACGAACCATGAGCCAAACATGGACAAAACCACGCTGTAGTCAGACGAGGACAGAGACATGACAGTGGGACAGAGACATGACAGTTGGACAGAGACATGACAGTTGGACAGAGACATGACAGTTGGATAGAGACATGACAGTTGGATAGAGACATGACAGTTGGACAGAGACATGACAGTTGGATAGAGACATGACAGTTGGACAGAGACAGTTGGACAGAGACATGACAGTTGGACAGAGACATGACAGTTGGATAGAGACATGACAGTTGGACAGAGACATGACAGTTGGACAGAGACATGACAGTTGGATAGAGACATGACAGTTGGACAGAGACAGTTGGACAGAGACATGACAGTTGGACAGAGACATGACAGTTGGATAGAGACATGACAGTTGGACAGAGACATGACAGTTGGACAGAGACATGACAGTTGGATAGAGACATGACAGTTGGACAGAGACATGACAGTTGGACAGAGACATGACAGTTGGATAGAGACATGACAGTTGGATAGAGACATGACAGTTGGACAGAGACATGACAGTTGGATAGAGACATGACAGTTGGACAGAGACAGTTGGACAGAGACATGACAGTTGGACAGAGACATGACAGTTGGACAGAGACATGACAGTTGGACAGAGACATGACAGTTGGATAGAGACATGACAGTTGGACAGAGACATGACAGTTGGACAGAGACATGACAGTTGGATAGAGACATGACAGTTGGACAGAGACAGTTGGACAGAGACATGACAGTTGGACAGAGACATGACAGTTGGATAGAGACATGACAGTTGGACAGAGACATGACAGTTGGACAGAGACATGACAGTTGGATAGAGACATGACAGTTGGACAGAGACATGACAGTTGGACAGAGACATGACAGTTGGACAGAGACATGACAGTTGGATAGAGACATGACAGTTGGACAGAGACATGACAGTTGGATAGAGACATGACAGTTGGACAGAGACATGACAGTTGGACAGAGACATGACAGTTGGACAGAGACATGACAGTTGGATAGAGACATGACAGTTGGACAGAGACATGACAGTTGGATAGAGACATGACAGTTGGACAGAGACATGACAGTTGGACAGAGACATGACAGTTGGACAGAGACATGACAGTTGGATAGAGACATGACAGTTGGACAGAGACATGACAGTTGGACAGAGACATGACAGTTGGATAGAGACATGACAGTTGGACAGAGACATGACAGTTGGACAGAGACATGACAGTTGGATAGAGACATGACAGTTGGACAGAGACATGACAGTTGGATAGAGACATGACAGTTGGACAGAGACAGTTGGACAGAGACATGACAGTTGGACAGAGACATGACAGTTGGACACAGAGACAGTTGGACAAAGCCTCTGTGTTTGTCCCGAGCAGCTTGTGACGTCTGCAGAGGCTGCACTTTAAACAATCCGTTACAATTTGCTTTGAAGCCACAAATGTATTAAATGATGAAACACATGTTAAAGTACACACACGTGCCACGGTAAAACACAAACACATGTTAAAGTAAAGTACACACACGTGCCACGGTAAAACACAAACACATGTTAAAGTAAAGTACACACACGTGCCACGGTAAAACACAAACACATGTTAAAGTAAAGTACACACCGTGCCACGGTAAAACACAAACACATGTTAAAGTAAAGTACACACACGTGCCACGGTAAAACACAAACACATGTTAAAGTAAAGTACACACACGTGCCACGGTAAAACACAAACACATGTTAAAGTAAAGTACACACACGTGCCACGGTAAAACACAAACACATGTTAAAGTAAAGTACACACACGTGCCACGGTAAAACACAAACACATGTTAAAGTACACACGTGCCACGGTTAAACACAAACACATGTTAAAGTAAAGTACACACGCGCACGGTTAAACACAAACACATGTTAAAGTACACACACGCGCACGGTTAAACACCAACACATTTTTAAGTACAGACACGTGCCAATTTAAAACACAAACACATGTTAAAGTACACACACGCCACGGTAAAACACAAACACATGTTAAAGTACACACACGTGCCACGGTTAAACACAAACACATGTTAAAGTACACACACACGTGCCCGCGGTTAAACACAAACACATGTTAAAGTACACACACGTGCCACGGTTAAACACAAACACATGTTAAAGTACACACACGTCGCACGGTAAAACACAAACACATGTTAAAGTACACACGTGCACGCAGTTAAACACAAACACATGTTAAAGTACACACACGTGCCACGGTTAAACACAAACACATGTTAAAGTACACACACGTGCCACGGTAAAACACAAACACATGTTAAAGTACACACACGTGCCACGGTAAAACACAAACACATGTTAAAGTACACACGTGCCACGGTTAAACACAAACACATGTTAAAGTACACACACGTGCCACGGTAAAACACAAACACATGTTAAAGTACACACGTGCCACGGTTAAACACAAACACATGTTAAAGTACACACACGTGCCACGGTTAAACACAAACACATGTTAAAGTACACACACGTGCCACGGTTAAACACAAACACATGTTAAAGTACACACACGTGCAACGGAAAAAAACAAACACATGAAAAAGTACACACACGTGCCAGGTGGTTAAACACAAACACATGTTAAAGTACACACACGTGCCACGGTAAAACACAAACACATGTTAAAGTACACACACGTGCCACGGTTAAACACAAACACATGTTAAAGTACACACACGTGCCACGGTAAAACACAAACACATGTTAAAGTACACACACGTGCCCGCGGTTAAACACAAACACATGTTAAAGTACACACGCGTGCACGGTTAAACACAAACACATGTTAAAGTACACACACGTGCCACGGTAAAACACAAACACATGTTAAAGTACACACACGTGCCACGGTTAAACACAAACACATGTTAAAGTACACACCAGTACAACGGTAAAACTCAAACACATGTTAAAGTACACACACGTGCCACGGTTAAACACAAACACATGTTAAAGTACACACACACGTGCCACGGTTAAACACAAACACATGTTAAAGTACACACACGTGCCACGGTTAAACACAAACACATGTTAAAGTACACACACGTGCCACGGTTAAACACAAACACATGTTAAAGTACACACACGTGCCACGGTTAAACACAAACACATGTTAAAGTACACACACGTGCCACGGTAAAACACAAACACATGTTAAAGTACACACACGTGCCACGGTTAAACACAAACACATGTTAAAGTACACACACGTGCCACGGTTAAACACAAACACATGTTAAAGTACACACGTGCCACGGTTAAACACAAACACATGTTAAAGTAAAGTACACACGTGCCACGGTTAAACACAAACACATGTTAAAGTACACACACGTGCCACGGTTAAACACAAACACATGTTAAAGTACACACACGTGCCACGGTTAAACACAAACACATGTTAAAGTACACACACGTGCCACGGTTAAACACAAACACATGTTAAAGTACACACGTGCCACGGTTATGGTAAAACACAAAGTCATTTATATTAAAGTTTATTCTGTGACCTGTGGTGCATTATGTTCAGATGTTTAAACAAACCACACAGTGCAGTGACATAAATGTGTGTGTAAATGTGTGTGTAAATGTGTGTGTAAATGTGTGTGTAAATGTGTGTGTAAATGTGTGTGTAAATGTGTGACATCACAGACGTCTGGTGAGTCTAAGAAATGGACATGTGATCAAAGCCCTAAAATAACCTTCTTAGTTCATTGATAAGAGCTGTATGTGCATTATACTTTTATTGTAAAAAATGTTTCTTGTGACCATAAGTATAAACTGTTCCTGTCCCATTGAATTTACTGTCAATTAGTTTCAATCTAAGAGATACTCTCGATATGGATTAATATCATTATTTTTTCTTTTTCTCAGAGTATCTTTTAAAAGACGGGACTCTATTCTACGCATCAGGTGCTGCCACCAGTTGGGATTTTCTTTTGCATTTAAAGTTAGCCATAAAACCCCAAGTGTGTATTTAAATGTGTTAATCTTTAATAAAAGATGTTTTTCAACTTGAGCCTCATCTTTGGTATTTTTGATGTTATTTTCAATGTTACTAAAAAGCTAATTGACGGGGACTGAGCAGACGTGCTGCTCGTGCTCGGTTGCTTTTTCAATAAATCCTCCATAAACAACCCAGAACGAAGCCAAACAAGAACAGATCTGACAACAGAAACAAAAACGACTTGAATCATGCGGAAAAGAGGGGCTAAAGAGAAGAAGGGAGAGCGGCGAGGACACTGGGCCGGAGCTGAGGAGCAGCCGTGTCCACCGGAGCCACAGACCAGATAGAAACATGGAAAACCCTTCACCAAAGGACCTCATGCAGGCTATTACCTCATTTAAAGAAGACGGAGGGTATGCTGGTAGAAATCAAAAACGTCCAACAGACATTAAAGACTGCAGTGGACGTATCACGGAGGCCGAACAGCGAAGACGAGATACAATCAAAGAAGAAGAAGTCGCTGAAAGGCTCGAGAACAAGACAAAAACTCTGACTAACAAGGTCGACGATCTGGAAGGAAGGAGCAGGCGCATACTGGGCACACCGGGCACACCGGGCACACTGGGCACACTGGGCACACTGGGCACACACACTGGGCACACTGGGCACACTGGGCACACTGGGCACACACACTGGGCACACTGGGCATACTGGGCACACCGGGCACACCGGGCACTCTGGGCACACTGGGCACACTGGGCACACTGGGCACACACACTGGGCACACTGGGCATACTGGGCACACCGGGCACACCGGGCACTCTGGGCACACTGGGCACACACACTGGGCACACTGGGCACACTGGGCACACCGGGCACACTGGGCACACACACTGGGCACACACAGGGAGCACACTGGGCACACTGGGCACACTGGGCACACACACTGGGCACACTGGGCACACTTGGCACACTTGGCACTCTGGGCACACTGGGCACACTGGGCACACTGGGCACACACACTGGGCACACTGGGCATACTGGGCACCGGGCACACCGGGCACTCTGGGCACACTGGGCACACTGGGCACACCGGGCACACTGGGCACACACACTGGGCACACTGGGCACACTGGGCACACCGGGCACACTGGGCACACACACTGGGCACACTGGGCACACTGGGCACACTGGGCACACTGGGCACACACACAGGGCACACTGGGCACACTGGGCACTCTGGGCACACTGGGCACACTGGGCACACTGGGCACACACACTGGGCACACTGGGCACACACACTGGGCACACTGGGCACACTGGGCACACTGGGCACACTGGGCACACTGGGCACACACACTGGGCACACTGGGCACACTGGGCACACTGGGCACACCGGGCACACCACACTCTGGGCACACCGGGCACACTGGGCACACTGGGCACACACACTGGGCACACTGGGCACACTGGGCACACTGGGCACACTGGGCACACACACTGGGCACACTGGGCATACTGGGCACTCTGGGCACACTGGGCACACTGGGCACACTGGGCACACACACTGGGCACACTGGGCACACACACTGGGCACACTGGGCAACCTGGGCACACTGGGCACACTGGGCACACACACTGGGCACACTGGGCACACACACTGGGCACACAGGGCACACTGGGCACACTGGGCACACTGGGCACACTGGGCACACAGGGCACTCTGGGCACATACTGGGCACACTGGGCACACTGGGCACACAGGGCACACTCACACTGGGCACACTGGGCACACTGGGCACACTGGGCACACTGGGCACACACACTGGGCACACTGGGCACACTGGGCACACTGGGCACACTGGGCACACACACTGGGCACACTGGGCACACTGGGCACACTGGGCACACTGGGCACACTGGGCACACTGGGCACACTGGGCACACTGGGCACACTGGGCACACTGGGCACTCTGGGCACTGGGCACACTGGGCACACTGGGCACACCGGGCACACTGGGCACACACACTGGGCACACTGGGCACACTGGGCACACTGGGCACACTGGGCACACACACTGGGCACACTGGGCACACTGGGCAACACTGGGCACACTGGGCACACTGGGCACACACACTGGGCACACACACTGGGCACACTGGGCACACTGGGCACACTGGGCACACTGGGCACACTGGGCACACACACTGGGCACACTGGGCACACTGGGCACACCGGGCACACCGGGCACACCGGGCACTCTGGGCACACCGGGCACACCGGGCACACTGGGCACACACACTGGGCACACTGGGCACACTGGGCACACTGGGCACACTGGGCACACACACTGGGCACACTGGGCATACTGGGCACTCTGGGCACACTGGGCACACTGGGCACACTGGGCACACACACTGGGCACACTGGGCACACACACTGGGCACACTGGGCACACTGGGCAACCTGGGCACACTGGGCACACACACTGGGCACACTGGGCACACACACTGGGCACACTGGGCACACTGGGCACACTGGGCACACTGGGCACTCTGGGCACACTGGGCATACTGGGCACTCTGGGCACACTGGGCACACTGGGCACACTGGGCACACTGGGCACACCGGGCACACCGGGCACACCGGGCACACCGGGCACACCGGGCACACCGGGCACACTGGGCACACTGGGCACACTGGGCACACTGGGCACACTGGGCACACACACTGGGCACACTGGGCATACTGGGCACTCTGGGCACACTGGGCACACTGGGCACACTGGGCACACACACTGGGCACACTGGGCACACACACTGGGCACACTGGGCACACTGGGCACACTGGGCACACTCGGCACACTGGGCACACTGGGCACACTGGGCACACTGGGCACACTGGGCACACTGGGCACACTGGGCACACTGGGCACACTGGGCACACTGGGCACACTGGGCACACCGGGCACACCGGGCACTCTGGGAACACTGGGCACACTGGGCACACTGGGCACACACACTGGGCACACTTGGCACACTGGGCACACTGGGCACACTGGGCACACCGGGCACACCGGGCACTCTGGGAACACTGGGCACACTGGGCACACTGGGCACACACACTGGGCACACTGGGCACACTGGGCACACTGGGCACACTGGGCACACTGGGCACACTGGGCACACTGGGCACACACACTGGGCACACTGGGCATACTGGGCACACCGGGCACACCGGGCACTCTGGGCACACTGGGCACACTGGGCACACCGGGCACACTGGGCACACACACTGGGCACACTGGGCACACTGGGCACACTGGGCGGGCACACACACTGGGCACACTGGGCACACTGGGCACACTGGGCACACTGGGCACACTGGGCACACTGGGCACACTGGGCACTCTGGGCACACTGGGCACACACACTGGGCACACTGGGCACACACACTGGGCACACTGGGCACACTGGGCACACTGGGCACACTGGGCACACTGGGCACACACACTGGGCACACTGGGCACACTGGGCACACTGGGCACACTGGGCACACCGGGCACTCTGGGCACACCGGGCACACCGGGCACACTGGGCACACACACTGGGCACACTGGGCACACTGGGCACACTGGGCACACTGGGCACACTGGGCACACACACTGGGCACACTGGGCATACTGGGCACTCTGGGCACACTGGGCACACTGGGCACACTGGGCACACACACTGGGCACACTGGGCACACACACTGGGCACACTGGGCACACTGGGCACACTGGGCACACTGGGCACACACACTGGGCACACTGGGCACACACACTGGGCACACTGGGCACACTGGGCACACTGGGCACACTGGGCACTCTGGGCACACTGGGCATACTGGGCACTCTGGGCACACTGGGCACACTGGGCACACTGGGCACACTGGGCACACTGGGCACACACACTGGGCACACTGGGCACACCGGGCACACCGGGCACACTGGGCACACTGGGCACACTGGGCACACTGGGCACACTGGGCACACACACTGGGCACACTGGGCATACTGGGCACTCTGGGCACACTGGGCACACTGGGCACACTGGGCACACACACTGGGCACACTGGGCACACACACTGGGCACACTGGGCACACTGGGCACACTGGGCACACACACTGGGCACACTGGGCACACTGGGCACACTGGGCATACTGGGCACTCTGGGCACACTGGGCACACTGGGCACACTGGGCACACTGGGCACACTGGGCACACTGGGCACACTGGGCACACCGGGCACACCGGGCACTCTGGGAACACTGGGCACACTGGGCACACTGGGCACACACACTGGGCACACTGGGCACACACACTGGGCACACACACTGGGCACACTGGGCACACTGGGCACACACACTGGGCACACTGGGCACACACACTGGGCACACACACTGGGCACACTGGGCACACTGGGCACACACACTGGGCACACACACTGGGCACACTGGGCACACTGGGCACACTGGGCACACACACTGGGCACACACACTGGGCACACCGGGCACTCTGGGCACACTGGGCACACTGGGCACACCGGGCACACTGGGCACACACACTGGGCACACACACTGGGCACACCGGGCACACTGGGCACACTGGGCACACCGGGCACACTGGGCACACACACTGGGCACACACACAGGGCACACTGGGCACACCGGGCACACTGGGCACACACACTGGGCACACTGGGCACACTGGGCACACACACTGGGCACACTGGGCACACTGGGCACACTGGGCACACACACTGGGCACACTGGGCACACTGGGCACACACACTGGGCACACCGGGCACACTGGGCACACACACTGGGCACACACACTGGGCACACTGGGCACACTGGGCACACACACTGGGCACACACACTGGGCACACTGGGCACACTGGGCACACTGGGCACACACACTGGGCACACTGGGCACACACACTGGGCACACTGGGCACACACACTGGGCACACTGGGCACACTGGGCACACACACTGGGCACACTGGGCACACACACTGGGCACACTGGGCATACTGGGCACACACACTGGGCACACTGGGCACACACACTGGGCACACATCCTGGGCACACTGGGCACACTGGGCACACACACTGGGCACACTGGGCACTCTGGGCACACTGGGCACACTGGGCACACTGGGCACACTGGGCACTCTGGGCACACTGGGCACACTGGGCACACTGGGCATACTGGGCATACTGGGCACACACACTGGGCACACTGGGCACACACAACAGGCACACTGGGCACACTGGGCACACTGGGCACACTGGGCACACTGGGCACACTGGGCACACCGGGCATACTGGGCACACACACTGGGCACACTGGGCACACCGGGCATACTGGGCACACTGGGCATACTGGGCACACTGGGCACACTGGGCACACCGGGCATACTGGGCACACTGGGCATACTGGGCACACCGGGCATACTGGGCACACCGGGCATACTGGGCACACTGGGCATACTGGGCACACTGGGCATACTGGGCACACCAGAGAAAGAAGAAGGTCATGACGCCTGCTCTTTTATGGAACAATGGATAGCGGACATTTTGAAGATCACGCCACCGACTTCAGAGCGAGCTCATCGGATAACAGCGAGAGTCCTATGTACCCGAGAACCATGAGCATCAAGGACAGAGAGAAGATCCTGAGAGCCGCGAGGTCACAGAAAGAGGTGACTTATCAAAAAAGTAAGATAAGATTTCTTCCCGACCTGCCAACTGAGGTGTATAAACAACAGAGGAGACATGACGGCGTGAGGAGGCGGCTGCGTGAACACGGACTGGACAAACATCGGATCCTGTACCCCGCACGGCTTTTGCTGACTAACGACTAACGAGGAACATCTTCAATACACCGGCGGACGTGGACAAATATATTCAGAAGCTGCAGCCAGTAACTGACGACTAGTTTGGACACTAAAGGCTTGTTGATGAGAACACTCACTTACAAAGTGTTTGTACCGGACTAGGGACAGGTACGTGGGGCTTCATTTGAGTTGGAGTATAATCCCTCATAGTAATATTATAAAAACAAAAAATAAAGTTTATTAAAATACGAGCTACAAAAGTGTCAGTGAGCCCCCTTTTTGAATTTTGAGTTTTATTTTCCTTGAATTATTCTTGTAAGTGAATGAGTCAAATGAAGATGCAGACGAGCACATGTGTCTAATGCACAGATAAAAGAAATGATGCAGAATGTTTTTACTGCTCTTTGTGGAGCGGAGGGCAATAACAAGCTCGAGCGGAGGTTTGAATAGTAGAGAATAGTTCCTCATTACACGTGGACCTGTTCCAGTGGAAGGAAGTTATTGAGGGATCTGGGAATGGCTGTATGTTCAGTTGAATCAGGCCTGGGTTTGGGTTGGGGGGGGGGTCGCTCTCTACTTTCATTTCTTTTCAACATGGTACCTATATATAATTTTTTGTTGTGTATACCTTAAGGTGCTTGGCCTCTCTTTTTGATGATCAATATAGTACAAATGACGGATGTTTTAGGGGCTGAGGGAAACTTACCAAAATAAAACAAGTCATAGGTGGAACAAAACAGAAGCACATATGCTAGCCCATGAGACGATCAACATTAAACCTAGATGGTCAGGTCAAGTCCTGTCTTCGGCCTATTCTTCTAACTCTAGGTCAGGGGTGGGCAATTATTTTGACCCAAGGGCCACATTGGACGTTTACACTCGCCTGGGGGCCGGACCATTTTACACACATACTACTACCCATAGACTTAATGCCTAAAATACACAAAAAATGACAACAGAACAGCAAAAATCATGACCTTTATTTAGTGGGAACAGTGCGGTTGGTCACTCCTTTTATCCAGTGCATCACAGTCTGGTGTTATTCTAGTGGTGAATGTTCTCAAAACGGATTTTTAATGAACAAGCAGCTGCTCAGGAAACTATAAAATGACAAATGCACCACACCTAACTCTTTGCGGGCCGGATCAAAATGCCAAAAGGGCCGCATGTGGCCCCCGGGCCTTAGTTTGCCCCCCTCTGCTCTAGAGGGTTATAATTATGATCCATAAATCCATCCCTTTGCGTATTGATCCTAATGGTAGATATTTAATTGTACAAGGAAACATTCTGTCGACTCAGATTCATCTCATTAATGTGTACGGACCTAATGATGATAATGAACATGAATAACCTATTTTAGAGAATCTCCACAACGGCTGGAAAATATATTATTGCAGGTGATTTGAATTGTGTCTTAGATCCCATCAAAGGTCGTCTGGTATTGATAACACTCACATAAGGACCATTTTATGAAGGAACTTAACCTGGTGGATGTATGGAGGGCTCAGAACCCTCAAAAGGGAATATTCATGCTGGTCAGGTGTTTCTAAAGGGTATTCTACAATAGATTATTTTATGGTATCACTTGGTGCATCACAAATACAGTAGTGTCGTCATATCAGATCATGCAGCTGTATCTTTGACATATATTGAGCCAAAGCTCGTTCAAACTCGCCCTAAATGGATCCAATAAAATGGATGCACGACAAAACATTTCTAGAGTTTTTAGGAGAGAAAATAGATTCTTATTTTGAATATAATACTAACCAAACATCTGCTACTGTTAGATGGGAAGCCTTTAAGGACAATGATAAGTTATACAAGTAGGAAGACAAAAGAAAGTCAGGAAAAGATGAAAACCCTTGAAACAAGAATCCGTTTACTTGAAGAAAAGACAAGCAGGCCAAAATACTGATAGTGTTTTAAAAGAATTATTATTGTTAAGAACTCAGTATAAATGAAATAACACAAGAAAAAGCTGCGGATTAAAGCAACAATTCTACGATCAGGGAGAAAAACCAGGCAGACTTCTTGCTTGGCGCATTAAACAACAGGAATCAGAAAGAGCAATCACCAATACTGAAGATGTCAATGGAACTATTACTGTAGATCCATTGGAAATGAATAAAACATTTAGGAATTTCTATGAAAAGCTATATAGTTCTGAATATAAGGCCACAACTGATATCAACTCTTTTTTTGAGAATATCAATATTCCAAAAAAAGACTCAAAAATTCATGTAGACAGACAACTACAAACAGCTGAAATCTTAGAGGCCATAAACTCATTAAAAGGTGGTAAAACAGCAGGCCCCGACGGCCTTTCTATTGATTTATATAAACATTTCAAAGACAAACTGATTAAGCCACTTCATGATATGTATATCGAATCATTCTTTTACCAAAACCAGGAAAAACCAACACCAAATGTGAAAATATGCGTCCTATAAGTTTAATAAATACTGTGTCAAAGATTAGAGGCGGTGCTTCCAGACATTGTGGGCGATGATCAAATGGGTTTGGATCCCATAATGTTAGACGTGTTTAGCCAAAAAGAAGAACGGGATATGGCTCTTCTCTCACTCGACGCGGAGAAAGCTTTCGATAGAATAGAATGGACTTATCTTTTTAATGTTATTGAAAAATTTGGATTTGGAAAATCTTTTTAACACTGGGTCAAATTATTACATCTCAATCCTGTTGCTGAAGTTTTAACAAACCAAATAATTTCTGATCCATTTAAAATTACAAGGTTGTCCTCAAGGTTCGCCCCTGTCTCCACTTTTATTTATTTTGGCGATAGAGCCGCTGGCATTAGCCGTAAGATCTAATCATCACATACAAGGGATCACGATGGGTAGTAAGGAGCATAGAATAGTGTTATTTGCTGATGATGTCGTTAAGTCTCTCTTATTGGATCTGATTAAGTGCTTCGGTAGTATTTCTGGATATAAAGTCAACACATCAAAGTCATCGTTGATGTGTTTAATGAAGAAAGTTGTCAAGACACACATTTATTTAGTTTTAAAATTTCACCCAATTTCACATATTTGGGCGTCAACATAGTACCACAATTAGAAAATATAGTTTGAATAAATGATGATGCTTTAGAGGAATCAACATCTAAACATTTACAAAGATGGCTCTTTACCAATCTCCTTCATAGGACGGATAAATATATTAAAGATGAAGAGATAAGATTAAAGATAAGATCCCGAATGAAGACACGAGGGGGCGGGGCCTTTGCGGTAGCCGCCCCTAAATTGTGGAACAGTCTCCGCCCCCAAATTCGTACGGCTCCTTCTCTGGAATCATTCAAATCAGCTCTCAAGACGCACTTCTTTGCTGAGGCATTCAACCGTTAATGAACACTAAATTTAATAAGATTGTATTTTAATGTATGTTTGCATTTTACTGTATGTTTTTAACCGCTGTGTGTGTAAAGCACTTTGGTCAGCGATTGCTGTGTTAAATGTGCTCTAGAAATAAACTTGACATTGACATTGACATGAACATATGACCTACATGTATGTACCTATTCCAGAACATCCCTCTGGCACCACCTGTTGGATTGTTTCACAAGATTAACCCTTTATTTAGGAACAAGAGATGCCCCCGAGTCCGTCTGTCTCTTCTTTATCTTCCATTTGACGCTGGGGGTTAAAATGTCCCACCTGTCCTGGTACTTTTGATCTGATAACAGACCATCTTGGGTGGATATGGAGTCAGGCTGTTTTACATTACCACTTAATATGCACATATACTCAGATTGAAAGTAGTCACACTTCATCCTATTGTTCATGATATGATTACTGTGGGGTATGAAGTTAAAGGGCCTATGACAGGATTTCATGATTTTCTAATTTTCTCTTTTGTTTGGTGTATTAATACTTGTTATAAATTAAAATGTTAGTTTTACAACAATCAAGTAGCCGTTTGTGGAGAAAAGTTAAAAAATCTGCAGAAAGTTACAGGAAGTAAACAAACTGATGACATCACACTGGGGAGACGAAGGTTTTGCGTAATTTACAAAAAGGAAACTACTTTTTTTTACCCTTTATACATTAATTCAACAAAAAAGGTGTTCACATCTATTTTTATGTGTAAAAAATGTAAGAAATCTGTGACATTAGATGAGTTTTGGCCCAGTTTACAGGTGGTTGCTATGGTAATTTCCTAGTGTGATGTCATCATTTACAACCAGGAAGTGAAAAGCCTAAAAAATTGCTAAACCGGGATAAAATATGTAAAGTATCTTGGCAAAATGTGAAATATATTTATCTAAACTACATTTTTGTGAAATGCGTAGCTCAACCCGTCATAGGCCCTTTAAAGAGGATATGAAAATAGTTGACTCACTATCCCAGTTTAGCCCTATTTGGGGCACCGCACTATTTAAACCGGGCAAGATGGGTTCAGGCTTTAAGTTATGGGCTGAATAGGTCAAACTGGTGACCTTTTTATGGAGGGAGCTCTGATGTGGTTTGAACACAAGTACTACTACTGAGTATGGTATCCCAAGAAAACACTTCTTTAAACATTTACAAATAAGAAGTTTTATTCTCACTTTGCAAAACCAATCTGTGAAGGTGCCAGTACTTTCTTCTTTAGAGGAATTCATTACCAAAAAGTGCAATAATAAAGGGTTAATATCAGTTTTCTACAATTGGCTTTCGTCGGGGTCCACAATCCCCAAACTCGAATCATGGAAGACGGACTTGAGAGGGACATATCAGAAGATGAATGTGTTCACTCCCAGAGGCACTCGGGTAACGTTAGCTTAAAGTTACCTCAACATAATTGGTTGATGCAGACTTATATAACTCCGGTCAGGTTGAACAGATTTAATAAAAATATCCCTGACTCATGCTTTAAATGCAGAGGCTCAGGGAGTGCAGGGTTATTGTGGATTTTTGGAAGGAAGTGATCGATATTGTGAAGGTCATTCTATCCTTAGATATCCCATGGTTTTGTTACACTTGGACCCAGAAAATCTTAAACTAAATAAACAGCAGCACAAATGTATAGATTGTTCAGTACAAGAGAATGAAAAAGACTGATGCACCGACTATTGGAGCTTGGGTTAACTCCATGGGAAAAATAACATATTTTATTAAGAACAAATTAGATGAATATGAAGAAATCTGGAAG
This sequence comes from Rhinogobius similis, assembly GCA_019453435.1. Lineage (NCBI taxonomy): Eukaryota > Metazoa > Chordata > Actinopteri > Gobiiformes > Gobiidae > Rhinogobius > Rhinogobius similis. Next base: position 34,220,576 of record CM033636.1, on the reverse strand, counting down.
CCGTTTATCAATTACATTAATAAGACAAGTATTGGTCATTTTCTTCATGAGGTGTAAAGTTGTTTTACTACTTTTATTGATTCTATTTTACTTTACTGTATCTGGTCTGTGTAATGTATGAGAATTTATATTTGATTTTAAGGTACCTTATATGAAAAGGGTTAGTTTTCACTTACTTATTATTATTGTTATTATTATTATTATTTTAATTATTGTTACTATTTTTTGTTTGACACCTTTATGTAAGAGCGATGTCTTGTTCTGTCTGTTCTATGTTGGTGGGAGATAATAATAATAATACCATACTGCTGTACACTTGTGAACGGTAATATGTGAAGTTGAACATTTAATAAACATATTGTTTAAAAAAAAAAAAAAAAAAGCTAATTGACAAAAAAGGAAAAAAAAGTTAGCAGTAACAAAATGTAACGTCAAATAGCAGCTAATGACTGGCATTTAGGGTTTCCTGGTCAATTCTGTAAATTGAAGAATAAAGGACAATACTGTGTGCTACAAAGAGTTAGATGGTGTTTTTCACAACAACAGTAGATAACTGTACAATAAAGCTGTAAATCCAAAACTGTTATGTATTGTACATTGGTTTTACAGAACATTATTGGCCAAGAGTTTACTGTAAAATCTACAGGAAATGGGAGGACGTGGGGCTGTCTGCTCTGACCTGGAGGACCTGGGGCTGTCTGCTCTGACCTGGAGGACGTGGGGCTGTCTGCTCTGACCTGGAGGACGTGGGGCTGTCTGCTCTGACCTGGAGGACCTGGGGCTGTCTGCTCTGACCTGGAGGACGTGGAGGACGTGGGGCTGTCTGCTCTGACCTGGAGGACGGTGGAGGACGTGGGGCTGTCTGCTCTGACCTGGAGGACCTGGGGCTGTCTGCTCTGACCTGGAGGACCTGGGGCTGTCTGCTCTGACCTGGAGGACCTGGGGCTGTCTGCTCTGACCTGGAGGACGTGGAGGACGTGGGGCTGTCTGCTCTGACCTGGAGGACGGTGGAGGACGTGGGGCTGTCTGCTCTGACCTGGAGGACCTGGGGCTGTCTGCTCTGACCTGGAGGACCTGGGGCTGTCTGCTCTGACCTGGAGGACCTGGGGCTGTCTGCTCTGACCTGGAGGACCTGGGGCTGTCTGCTCTGACCTGGAGGACGTGGGGCTGTCTGCTCTGACCTGGAGGACGTGGGGCTGTCTGCTCTGACCTGGAGGACCTGGGGCTGTCTGCTCTGACCTGGAGGACCTGGGGCTGTCTGCTCTGACCTGGAGGACCTGGGGCTGTCTGCTCTGACCTGGAGGACCTGGGGCTGTCTGCTCTGACCTGGAGGACGTGGAGGACGGTGGGGCTGTCTGCTCTGACCTGGAGGACCTGGGGCTGTCTGCTCTGACCTGGAGGACCTGGGGCTGTCTGCTCTGACCTGGAGGACCTGGGGCTGTCTGCTCTGACCTGGAGGACCTGGGGCTGTCTGCTCTGACCTGGAGGACGTGGGGCTGTCTGCTCTGACCTGGAGGACGTGGGGCTGTCTGCTCTGACCTGGAGGACCTGGGGCTGTCTGCTCTGACCTGGAGGACCTGGGGCTGTCTGCTCTGACCTGGAGGACCTGGGGCTGTCTGCTCTGACCTGGAGGACGTGGGGCTGTCTGCTCTGACCTGGAGGACCTGGGGCTGTCTGCTCTGACCTGGAGGACGTGGGGCTGTCTGCTCTGACCTGGAGGACCTGGGGCTGTCTGCTCTGACCTGGAGGACCTGGGGCTGTCTGCTCTGACCTGGAGGACGGTGGAGGACGTGGGGCTGTCTGCTCTGACCTGGAGGACGTGGGGCTGTCTGCTCTGACCTGGAGGACGGTGGAGGACGTGGGGCTGTCTGCTCTGACCTGGAGGACGTGGGGCTGTCTGCTCTGACCTGGAGGACCTGGGGCTGTCTGCTCTGACCTGGAGGACGGTGGGGCTGTCTGCTCTGACCTGGAGGACGTGGGGCTGTCTGCTCTGACCTGGAGGACGTGGGGCTGTCTGCTCTGACCTGGAGGACGTGGGGCTGTCTGCTCTGACCTGGAGGACGTGGGGCTGTCTGCTCTGACCTGGAGGACGTGGGGCTGTCTGCTCTGACCTGGAGGACGGTGGAGGACGTGGGGCTGTCTGCTCTGACCTGGAGGACGTGGGGCTGTCTGCTCTGACCTGGAGGACGTGGGGCTGTCTGCTCTGACCTGGAGGACGTGGGGCTGTCTGCTCTGACCTGGAGGACGTGGGGCTGTCTGCTCTGACCTGGAGGACGTGGGGCTGTCTGCTCTGACCTGGAGGACGTGGAGGACGTGGGGCTGTCTGCTCTGACCTGGAGGACGGTGGAGGACGTGGGGCTGTCTGCTCTGACGTGGAGGACGTGGGGCTGTCTGCTCTGACCTGGAGGACGGTGGAGGACGTGGGGCTGTCTGCTCTGACCTGGAGGACGTGGGGCTGTCTGCTCTGACCTGGAGGACGGTGGGGCTGTCTGCTCTGACCTGGAGGACGTGGGGCTGTCTGCTCTGACCTGGAGGACCTGGGGCTGTCTGCTCTGACCTGGAGGACCTGGAGGACGTGGGGCTGTCTGCTCTGACCTGGAGGACCTGGGGCTGTCTGCTCTGACCTGGAGGACGTGGAGGACGTGGGGCTGTCTGCTCTGACCTGGAGGACGGTGGAGGACGGTGGGGCTGTCTGCTCTGACCTGGAGGACGTGGGGCTGTCTGCTCTGACCTGGAGGACGTGGGGCTGTCTGCTCTGACCTGGAGGACGTGGGGCTGTCTGCTCTGACCTGGAGGACGTGGAGGACGTGGGGCTCTGACCTGGAGGACGTGGGGCTGTCTGCTCTGACCTGGAGGACGGTGGGGCTGTCTGCTCTGACCTGGAGGACGTGGGGCTGTCTGCTCTGACCTGGAGGACGTGGGGCTGTCTGCTCTGACCTGGAGGACGTGGAGGACGTGGGGCTGTCTGCTCTGACCTGGAGGACGGTGGGGCTGTCTGCTCTGACCTGGAGGACGTGGGGCTGTCTGCTCTGACCTGGAGGACGTGGAGGACGTGGAGGACGTGGGGCTGTCTGCTCTGACCTGGAGGACGGTGGAGGACGTGGGGCTGTCTGCTCTGACCTGGAGGACGTGGGGCTGTCTGCTCTGACCTGGAGGACGTGGGGCTGTCTGCTCTGACCTGGAGGACGGTGGGGCTGTCTGCTCTGACCTGGAGGACGTGGGGCTGTCTGCTCTGACCTGGAGGACGGTGGAGGACGTGGGGCTGTCTGCTCTGACCTGGAGGACGGTGGGGCTGTCTGCTCTGACCTGGAGGACGGTGGGGCTGTCTGCTCTGACCTGGAGGACGTGGGGCTGTCTGCTCTGACCTGGAGGACGTGGGGCTGTCTGCTCTGACCTGGAGGACGTGGGGCTGTCTGCTCTGACCTGGAGGACGTGGGGCTGTCTGCTCTGACCTGGAGGACGTGGGGCTGTCCTGACCTGGAGGACGTGGGGCTGTCTGCTCTGACCTGGAGGACGGTGGAGGACGGTGGGGCTGTCTTCTCTGACCTGGAGGACGTGGGGCTGTCTGCTCTGACCTGGAGGACGGTGGAGGACGTGGGGCTGTCTGCTCTGACCTGGAGGACGTGGAGGACGTGGGGCTGTCTGCTCTGACCTGGAGGACGGTGGGGCTGTCTGCTCTGACCTGGAGGACGTGGGGCTGTCTGCTCTGACCTGGAGGACGTGGGGCTGTCTGCTCTGACCTGGAGGACGTGGGGCTGTCTGCTCTGACCTGGAGGACGTGGGGCTGTCTGCTCTGACCTGGAGGACGTGGGGCTGTCTGCTCTGACCTGGAGGACGGTGGGGCTGTCTGCTCTGACCTGGAGGACGGTGGGGCTGTCTGCTCTGACCTGGAGGACGTGGGGCTGTCTGCTCTGACCTGGAGGACGTGGGGCTGTCTGCTCTGACCTGGAGGACGTGGGGCTGTCTGCTCTGACCTGGAGGACGTGGGGCTGTCTGCTCTGACCTGGAGGACGTGGGGCTGTCTTCTCTGACCTGGAGGACGTGGGGCTGTCTGCTCTGACCTGGAGGACGGTGGAGGACGGTGGGGCTGTCTTCTCTGACCTGGAGGACGTGGGGCTGTCTGCTCTGACCTGGAGGACGGTGGAGGACGTGGGGCTGTCTGCTCTGACCTGGAGGACGTGGAGGACGTGGGGCTGTCTGCTCTGACCTGGAGGACGTGGGGCTGTCTGCTCTGACCTGGAGGACGTGGGGCTGTCTGCTCTGACCTGGAGGACGTGGAGGACGTGGGGCTGTCTGCTCTGACCTGGAGGACCTGGAGGACGTGGGGCTGTCTGCTCTGACCTGGAGGACGTGGGGCTGTCTGCTCTGACCTGGAGGACGTGGAGGACGTGGGGCTGTCTGCTCTGACCTGGAGGACGTGGGGCTGTCTGCTCTGACCTGGAGGACGTGGAGGACGGTGGGGCTGTCTGCTCTGACCTGGAGGACCTGGAGGACGTGGGGCTGTCTGCTCTGACCTGGAGGACGTGGGGCTGTCTGCTCTGACCTGGAGGACGGTGGGGCTGTCTGCTCTGACCTGGAGGACCTGGGGCTGTCTGCTCTGACCTGGAGGACGTGGGGCTGTCTGCTCTGACCTGGAGGACGTGGGGCTGTCTGCTCTGACCTGGAGGACGTGGAGGACGTGGGGCTGTCTGCTCTGACCTGGAGGACGGTGGGGCTGTCTGCTCTGACCTGGAGGACGTGGGGCTGTCTGCTCTGACCTGGAGGACGTGGGGCTGTCTGCTCTGACCTGGAGGACGGTGGGGCTGTCTGCTCTGACCTGGAGGACGTGGAGGACGTGGGGCTGTCTGCTCTGACCTGGAGGACGTGGAGGACGTGGGGCTGTCTGCTCTGACCTGGAGGACCTGGAGGACGTGGGGCTGTCTGCTCTGACCTGGAGGACGTGGAGGACGTGGGGCTGTCTGCTCTGACCTGGAGGACGTGGAGGACGTGGGGCTGTCTGCTCTGACCTGGAGGACGGTGGGGCTGTCTGCTCTGACCTGGAGGACGGTGGGGCTGTCTGCTCTGACCTGGAGGACGGTGGGGCTGTCTGCTCTGACCTGGAGGACGTGGAGGACGTGGGGCTGTCTGCTCTGACCTGGAGGACGGTGGAGGACGTGGGGCTGTCTGCTCTGACCTGGAGGACGTGGGGCTGTCTGCTCTGACCTGGAGGACATGGGGCTGTCTGCTCTGACCTGGAGGACATGGGGCTGTCTGCTCTGACCTGGAGGACGGTGGGGCTGTCTGCTCTGACCTGGAGGACGTGGAGGACGTGGGGCTGTCTGCTCTGACCTGGAGGACGTGGGGCTGTCTGCTCTGACCTGGAGGACGGTGGGGCTGTCTGCTCTGACCTGGAGGACCTGGGGCTGTCTGCTCTGACCTGGAGGACCTGGGGCTGTCTGCTCTGACCTGGAGGACGTGGGGCTGAGTCCAGCTCTTCAGGCTCATCTTCTGGTGTGAGGCTCTGAGTACACTGGACCTTCTCCTGTTTAAGAAGCTCATCAGCCACATCCAGGAGGGTCTCACACCCTGTGGGGGGGGGGAGGCAGCAGCTACAAGAGGGAGACCTTCTCATCTGAAGGGTCCACTACCCGAGCACAGCGCTGATTCACACTTTCAAGTCCTGATGATCTGTGGTTTGTTCAGAATCAGTGGACGGGCCACTTGTTCAAGAGCCGGCGATGTGTTCAGGTGTGTTTTCTTCTGCCCAGACGTGATGCTGTCGGTCCCTGTTTGGTCCACGGGTCGGTCCCTGTTTGGTCCACAGGTCGGTCCCTGTTTGGTCCACGGGTCGGTCCCTGTTTGGTCCACGGGTCGGTCCCTGTTTGGTCCACAGGTCGGTCCCTGTTTGGTCCACGGGTCGGTCCCTGTTTGGTCCACAGGTCGGTCCCTGTTTGGTCCACAGGTCGGTCCCTGTTTGGTCCACAGGTCGGTCCCTGTTTGGTCCACAGGTCGGTCCCTGTTTGGTCCACAGGTCGGTCCCTGTTTGGTCCACAGGTCGGTCCCTGTTTGGTCCACGGGTCGGAGAGGAGGAGGAGGAGGAGGAGGAGGAGGAGGAGGGGGAGGAGAGGAGGAGGAGGAGGAGAAGGAGGAGGAGGAGGGGGAGGAGAGGAGGAGGAGGAGGAGAGGAGGAGGGGGAGGAGAGGAGGAGGAGGAGGAGTGTGGACTGGACTCTGAAGGAGAGGAAGCTCTGAAGCTCCGCCGGGTTAGGACTGTTAGTGTCACTGAGTCTGAAGTGAGTGACACAGTGTGAGCGCCACCTGCAGGTCACTGTCTCCTCAGACCTCAGACCAGCTCCTGTTTGTCTCTTCAGTCCGTCCCTCTCTGTTTGTCTCTTCAGTCCGTCCCTCTCTGTTTGTCTCTTCAGTCCGTCCCTCTCTGTTTGTCTCTTCAGTCCGTCCCTCTCTGTTTGTCTCTTCAGTCCGTCCCTCTCTGTTTGTCTCTTCAGTCCGTCCCTCTCTGTTTGTCTCTTCAGTCCGTCCCTCTCTGTTTGTCTCTTCAGTCCGTCCCTCTCTGTTTGTCTCTTCAGTCCGTCCCTCTCTGTTTGTCTCTTCAGTCCGTCCCTCTCTGTTTGTCTCTTCAGTCCGTCCCTCTCTGTTTGTCTCTTCAGTCCGTCCCTCTCTGTCCTTCACCTGAGACACTTGTTTCAGCTCCATGTGTTTGTGGCTCGTGTTAAACTGAAGCTGAAGCCCTGGATGTGACACTTAAACATAGATAGACCTGCTGACGTCACATCCGGCTGACGTCACATCCGGTGAGTCTATTCTGGTTTGAGTTGATCGTTCTCCACACTTTATTGTTAATCCACGAATTATACAAAAACTATCTTACCCTCCTACACATAATTGAAAGTTTAATTGCTCCCTAAACAACCCGGAGCCTCATTTAGCTCACTTTGTTCAGTACTTCGTGGATTAAATCCCCCCCCCTGCCCGCTAGCATCAACCGGAGCTAGCCTAGCCGACTAGCGCCATGGCTGGCCCGTCCTCCGCCTCTTTCGCCCTTACCTGTTCAAGTGTCATATGTTGAGTCAGAACCTGCTTCCTTCACTGACGACAGGAGAGTGAGTGAAGTGTAGCGTAGTGGTAGCTTTGGAAGCCAGGGTTACAGAGTTAGAAGCGCGGATCCGCATTGTGGAGGAGCTAAAGTCTAGCTATAGCCAGGTCGTAGCATCAGGTTTACCGGACCGCGCCGCAGGTAGCAGTGTTAGCATGGTTAGCAGTGTTAGCGGTAGCAAGGCTAAGCCTCAGGATAAGACCAGCCCCCCAGCGCCTCCCCCGCAGCCGGGACCAGACCAGGAACAAGACAGGGATAGATTTGTGACAGTTCGGAGGGATCGATGCGCTAAACGCCAGCCTTTAGTGCACCATAAGCTTCCCGTCTGCAATAGGTTTGCCCCACTCGGCGATCACACGCCCGCCGAACGTGACACTCTGGTGATTGGAAGTTCCATAGTCAGAGACGTGAAGCTGCCAGCAGCCTCAGTTAGGTGTTATCCGGGGGCCAGAATGGGTGACATCGAAGGAAACCTTAGGCTTTTAAAACAGAGTAGTCAGAGGTTCCGTCGTATCGTGATTCACGGAGGTGGTAATGACACCCGGCGGAGACAATCAGAAGTGCTCAAAGTGCAGGTTGGAGCGGTGTGTGAATTGGCGAAGTCGATGTCAGACACCGTAATATTTTCTGGTCCTCCCCAATCGGGTCAATGCTGAAATGTACAGCCGCTTTTCAGCTTCAACTGCTGGTTGTCTAGTTGGTGCCCCCAAAACAACGTAGTCTTTGTTGACAATTGAGTGCGTTCTGGGAAAGCCCGGCTCATACGCAGGGATGGCATCCATCCCACCGGAGGGTACATCACTTTTAGTTCGAATTTGGCCGATAGCCTTAGTCGCCTAAAGTGACGCTCTAAATATGAGTCCCGGGTGCAGAGTCTCTTCTCTGTCCTAAGCTCTCGCCCGCGCTGTCACAGATCAAGTGTTCAGAGTCAAATAGAGACTGTGCGTGTCCCTCGTGTAAATAACGCCAATAAGTCAGATCCAAACACAGATAATTTAGGTGTCAGACCAAATAACTTAATACAAATAATCCCTACACATGATACAAATAAACTAATAAATAAGCATGTCAAATGTGGATTGCTAAACATTAGGTCAATTTCCTCCAAATCACTTTTAGTTAATGAATTAATTAACGATTATAATATTGATCTTTTAGCTTTAACTGAAACTTGGCTTCAACAAGATGATTATGTCAGACTAAATGAGGCCCCACAGAGTCATGTTAAGGAGCTCAGGCCGGGGAGGTGGGGTGGCAGTAATCTCACATTCTAGACTAAACCAGGTCTAAACCAGGACTAAACCAGGTCTAAAAGAGAACCAAACCAGGTCTAAACCAGAACCAAACCAGGTCCATCAGGACGACTTTATCGTCTGAAACAGACTCTGAATCTGGACCAAGTCCTGGTCCAGATCCAAGACTCTTCAGAGGGTCTGGACCGGACTCTGGACTGGACCCTGTTTCTCAGAGATTAGACCTGGAGTAGACCTGGTTTAGACCTGGTTTAGTCCTGGTTTAGTCCTGGTTCTAGTCCTTCTTTTAATTACAAACATCATAAAGTGATTTTCCTCCGAGTCTTTTGTTCGTGCCTCAGACACAGTTTCCATGGAGACATAGCGCCCCCCACAGGCCGCGCAGGACATGGACCGGAAATGTTCAACAGAATAAAACACACAACGTCCTGGTTTAGACCTGGTTCTGGTCCTGGTCTAGTCCTGGTCTAGTCCTGGTCCTGGTCCTGGTCTAGTCCTGGTCTAGTCCTGGTCCTGGTCTGGTCCTGGTCTAGTCCTGGTCTAGTCCTGGTCTAGTCCTGGTCTAGTCCTGGTCCTGGTCTGGTCCTGGTCTAGTCCTGGTTCAGTCCTGGTCCTGGTCTAGTCCTGGTCTGGTCCTGGTCTAGTCCTGGTCCTGGTCTAGTCCTGGTCCTGGTCCTGGTCTAGTCCTGGTCTAGTCCTGGTCCTGGTCTAGTCCTGGTCCTGGTCTAGTCCTGGTCCTGGTCCTGGTCTAGTCCTGGTCCTGGTCTAGTCCTGGTCCTGGTCTAGTCCTGGTCTAGTCCTGGTCTAGTCCTGGTCCTGGTCTGGTCCTGGTCCTGGTCTGGTCCTGGTCTAGTCCTGGTCCTGGTCTAGTCCTGGTCTGGTCTGGTCTGGTCCTGGTCCTGGTCTAGTCCTGGTCTGGTCCTGGTCTAGTCCTGGTCTGGTTCAGTCCTGGTCCTGGTCTGGTCCTGGTCCTGGTCTAGTCCTGGTCTGGTCCTGGTCTGGTCCAGTCCTGGTCTGGTCTAGTCCTGGTCTGGTCCTGGTTCAGTCCTGGTCCCTGGTCCTGGTCTGGTCCTGGTCTAGTCCTGGTCCTGGTCTAGTCCTGGTCTAGTCCTGGTCCTGGTTCAGTCCTGGTCCTGGTCTAGTCCTGGTCTGGTCCTGGTCTAGTCCTGGTCCTGGTCTGGTCTAGTCCTGGTCCTGGTCTAGTCCTGGTCCTGGTCTAGTCCTGGTCTAGTCCTGGTCCTGGTCTAGTCCTGGTTCAGTCCTGGTCCTGGTCTAGTCCTGGTCTAGTCCTGGTCTAGTCCTGGTCTGGTCTAGTCCTGGTCTGGTCTAGTCCTGGTCCCTGGTCTAGTCCTGGTCTAGTCCTGGTCCTGGTCTAGTCCTGGTCTGGTCCTGGTCTAGTCCTGGTCCTGGTCTAGTCCTGGTCCTGGTCTAGTCCTGGTCTAGTCCTGGTCTAGTCCTGGTCCTGGTCCTGGTCCTGGTCTCAGTCCTGGTCCTGGGCTCCAGTCCTGGTCCTGGTTCAGTCCTGGTCCTGGTCTCAGTCCTGGTCCAGTCCTGCCCAGTCCCGGTCCTGGTCCTGGTCTAGTCCTGGTTCTGGTCCTGGTCTAGTCCTGGTACAGTCCTGGTTCAGTCCTGGTCTAGTCCTGGTCTAGTCCTGGTCTAGTCCTGGTCCTGGTCCTGGTCCTGGTCCTGGTCTAGTCCTGGTCCTGGTTCAGTCCTGGTCCTGGTCCTGGTCTAGTCCTGGTTCAGTCCTGGTCCTGGTCTGGTCCTGGTCTGGTCCTGGTCTGGTCCTGGTCTGGTCCTGGTCCTGGTCCTGGTTCAGTCCTGGTCCTGGTCCTGGTCCTGGTCCTGGTCTAGTCCTGGTCCTGGTCTAGTCCTGGTCCTGGTCCTGGTTCAGTCCTGGTTCAGTCCTGGTCCTGGTCTAGTCCTGGTCTAGTCCTGGTCCTGGTCTGGTCCTGGTCTAGTCCTGGTTCAGACCTGGTCCTGGTCTAGTCCTGGTCTGGTCCTGGTCCGGTCCTGGTCCTGGTCTAGTCCTAGTCCTAGTCCTGGTCCAGAGTCCTGGTCCTGGTCTTGTCCTGGTCCTGGTTCAGTCCTGGTCCTGGTCCTGGTCCTGGTCTAGTCCTGGTCCTGGTCTAGTCCTGGTCCTGGTCCTGGTCTAGTCCTGGTCTAGTCCTGGTCCTGGTCCTGGTCTAGTCCTGGTTCTGGTCTAGTCCTAGTCCTGGTCCTGGTCTAGTCCTGGTCCTGGTCTAGTCCTGGTCCTGGTCCTGGTCTAGTCCTGGTCTGGTCCAGGTCTAGTCCTGGTTCAGTCCTGGTCCTGGTCTAGTCCTGGTCCTGGTCTAGTCCTGGTCTGGTCCTGGTCTAGTCCTAGTCCTGGTCTAGTCCTGGTCTGGTCCTGGTTCAGTCCTGGTCCTGGTCCTGGTCTGGTCCTGGTCTAGTCCTGGTCCTGGTCTAGTCCTGGTTCCTGGTCCTGGTCCTGGTTCAGTCCTGGTCCTGGTCTAGTCCTGGTCTGGTCCTGGTCTAGTCCTGGTCCTGGTCTGGTCTAGTCCTGGTCCTGGTCTAGTCCTGGTCCTGGTCTAGTCCTGGTCTAGTCCTGGTCCTGGTCTAGTCCTGGTTCAGTCCTGGTCCTGGTCTAGTCCTGGTCTGGTCCTGGTCTAGTCCTGGTCCTGGTCTAGTCCTGGTCCTGGTCTAGTCCTGGTCTAGTCCTGGTCCTGGTCTAGTCCTGGTCCTGGTCTAGTCCTGGTCTGGTCCTGGTCTAGTCCTGGTCCTGGTCTAGTCCTGGTCCTGGTCTAGTCCTGGTCTAGTCCTGGTTCAGTCCTGGTCCTGGTCTAGTCCTGGTCTAGTCCTGGTCTAGTCCTGGTCTAGTCCTGGTCTAGTTCAGGTCTAGTCCTGGTCTAGTTCAGGTCTAGTCCTGGTCCTGGTCTAGTCCTGGTCTAGTCCTGGTCTAGTCCCGGTCTAGTCCTGGTTCTGGTCCTGGTCTAGTCCTGGTTCTGGTCCTGGTCTAGTCCTGGTCTAGTCCTGGTCCTGGTCCTGGTCTAGTCCTGGTCTAGTCCTGGTCTAGTACTGGTTCAGTTCTGGTCCTGGTCTAGTCCTGGTCTAGTCCTGGTCCTGGTCTAGTCCTGGTCCTGGTCTGGTCCTGGTCTAGTCCTGGTCTAGTCCTGGTCTAGTCCTGGTCTAGTCCTGGTCCTGGTCTGGTCCTGGTCTAGTCCTGGTCCTGGTCTAGTCCTGGTCCTGGTCTAGTCCTGGTCTAGTCCTGGTCTAGTCCTGGTCCTGGTCTAGTCCTGGTCTAGTCCTGGTCCTGGTCTAGTCCTGGTTCTGGTCCTGGTCTAGTCCTGGTTCTGGTCTGGTCCAGGTCTAGTCCTGGTCTGGTCCTGGTCTAGTCCTGGTTCTGGTCCTGGTCTAGTCCTGGTTCAGTCCTGGTCTAGTCCTGGTTCAGTCCTGGTCTAGTCCTGGTCTAGTCCTGGTCTAGTCCTGGTTCAGTCCTGGTCTAGTCCTGGTCTAGTCCTGGTCTAGTCCTGGTCTAGTCCTGGTCTAGTCCTGGTCTAGTCCTGGTCTGGTCCTGGTCTGGTCCTGGTCTAGTCCTGGTCCTGGTCCCTGCTCAGTCCTGGTCCTGGTCTAGTCCTGGTCTAGTCCTGGTCTAGTCCTGGTCTAGTCCTGGTCTAGTCCTGGTCTAGTCCTGGTCTAGTCCTAGTCCTGGTTCAGTCTTGGTCTGGTCCTGGTCTGGTCCTGGTCTAGTCCTAGTCCTGGTCTAGTCCTGGTCTGGTCCTGGTCTGGTCCTGGTCTGGTCCTGGTCTGGTCCTGGTCTGGTCCTGGTCTGGTCCTGGTCTGGTCCTGGTCCTGGTCCCTGCTCAGTCCTGGTCCTGGTCTAGTCCTGGTCTAGTCCTGGTCTAGTCCTGGTCTAGTCCTGGTCTAGTCCTAGTCCTGGTTCAGTCTTGGTCTGGTCCTGGTCTGGTCCTGGTCTAGTCCTAGTCCTGGTCTGGTCCTGGTCTGGTCCTGGTCTAGTCCTGGTCCTGGTTCAGTCCTGGTCTGGTCCTGGTCTGGTCCTGGTTCAGTCCTGGTCTAGTCCTGGTCTAGTCCTGGTCTAGTCCTGGTCTAGTCCTGGTTCAGTCCTGGTCTAGTCCTGGTCTAGTCCTGGTCTAGTCCTGGTCTAGTCCTGGTCCTGGTCTGGTCCTGGTCTAGTCCTGGTCCTGGTCTGGTCCTGGTCTAGTCCTGGTCTAGTCCTGGTCCTGGTTTAGTCCTGGTCTGGTCCTGGTCTAGTCCTGGTTCAGTCCTGGTCTGGTCCTGGTCTGGTCCTGGTTCAGTCCAGGTCTAGTCCTGGTTCAGTCCTGGTCTAGTCCTGGTCTAGTCCTGGTCCTGGTCTGGTCCTGGTCTAGTCCTGGTTCAGTCCTGGTCTGGTCTAGTCCCGGTCTGGTCTGGTCTGGTCCTGGTCTAGTCCTGGTTCAGTCCTGGTCTGGTCCTGGTCTGGTCCTGGTTCAGTCCTGGTCTAGTCCTGGTCTAGTCCTGGTCTAGTCCTGGTCTAGTCCTGGTCTAGTCCTGGTCTAGTCCTGGTTCTGGTCCTGGTCTAGTCCTGGTCTGGTCCTGGTCTAGTCCTAGTCCTGGTCTAGTCCTGGTCTGGTCCTGGTTCAGTCCTGGTCCTGGTCCTGGTCTAGTCCTGGTCTAGTCCTGGTCCTGGTCTAGTCCTGGTCTAGTCCTGGTTCAGTCCTGGTCCTGGTTCAGTCCTGGTCCTGGTCTAGTCCTGGTCTGGTCCTGGTCTAGTCCTGGTCCTGGTCTGGTCCAGGTCCTGGTCTAGTCCTGGTCTGGTCCTGGTCTAGTCCTGGTTCTGGTCCTGGTCCTGGTCCTGGTCTAGTCCTGGTCCTGGTTCTGGTCTAGTCCTGGTCTGGTCCTGGTCTAGTCCTGGTTCAGTTCTGGTCCTGGTCTTGTCCTGGTCTAGACCTGGTCCTGGTTCTGGTCCTGGTTCAGTTCTGGTCCTGGTCTAGTCCTGGTCCTGGTTCAGTCCTGGTCCTGGTCTGGTCCTGGTCTGGTCTGGTCCTGGTCCTGGTCTAGTCCTGGTCTAGTCCTGGTCCTGGTTCAGTCCTGGTCCTGGTCTAGTCCTGGTCTGGTCCTGGTCTAGTCCTGGTCCTGGTCTAGTCCTGGTCCTGGTCTAGTCCTGGTCCTGGTCTAGTCCTGGTCTAGTCCTGGTCCTGGTCTAGTCCTGGTTCTGGTCTAGTCCTGGTCCTGGTCTAGTCCTGGTTCTGGTCTAGTCCTGGTTCTGGTCTAGTCCTAGTCCTGGTCCTGGTCTAGTCCTGGTCCTGGTCTAGTCCTGGTCCTGGTCTAGTCCTGGTTTAGTCCTGGTCCTGGTCTAGTCCTGGTCCTGGTCTAGTCCTGGTCTAGTCCTGGTCTAGTCCTGGTCCTGGTCTAGTCCTGGTCTTGTCCTGGTCCTGGTCCTGGTCTGGTCCTGGTCTAGTCCTGGTCTAGTCCTGGTCCTGGTCTGGTCCTGGTCTAGTCCTGGTCTAGTCCTTGTCTAGTCCTGGTCTAGTCCTGGTCCTGGTCCTGGTCTAGTCCTGGTCCTGGTCTAGTCCTGGTCTAGTCCTGGTCTAGTCCTGGTCCTGGTCTAGTCCTGGTCTAGTCCTGGTCTGGTCCTGGTCTAGTCCTGGTCCTGGTTCAGTCCTGGTACTGGTCCTGGTCCTGGTCTGGTCCTGGTCTAGTCCTGGTCTAGTCCTGGTCTAGTCCTGGTTCAGTCCTGGTCCTGGTCCTGGTC
>CM033636.1:34184000-34201500 GCA_019453435.1 Rhinogobius similis | reverse complement strand
ACAGGATGAAACACCAGGCTGTAAACAACTCCAGGATGAAACACCAGGCTGTAAACAACTCCAGGATGAAACACCAGGCTGTAAACAACTCCAGGATGAAACACCAGGCTGTAAACAACTCCAGGATGAAACACCAGGCTGTAAACAACTCCAGGATGAAACACCAGGCTGTAAACAACTCCAGGATGAAACACCAGACTGTAAACAACTCCAGGATGAAACACCAGACTGTAAACAACTCCAGGATGAAACACCAGACTGTAAACAACTCCAGGATGAAACACCAGACTGTAAACAACACAAGGATGAAACACCAGGCTGTAAACAACTCCAGGATGAAACACCAGGCTGTAAACAACTCCAGGATGAAACACCAGGCTGTAAACAACTCCAGGATGAAACACCAGGCTGTAAACAACTCCAGGATGAAACACCAGGCTGTAAACAACTCCAGGATGAAACACCAGGCTGTAAACAACTCCAGGATGAAACACCAGGCTGTAAACAACTCCAGGATGAAACACCAGGCTGTAAACAACTCCAGGATGAAACACCAGACTGTAAACAACTCCAGGATGAAACACCAGACTGTAAACAACTCCAGGATGAAACACCAGACTGTAAACAACTCCAGGATGAAACACCAGACTGTAAACAACACAAGGATGAAACACCAGGCTGTAAACAACTCCAGGATGAAACACCAGGCTGTAAACAACTCCAGGATGAAACACCAGGCTGTAAACAACTCCAGGATGAAACACCAGGCTGTAAACAACTCCAGGATGAAACACCAGGCTGTAAACAACTCCAGGATGAAACACCAGACTGTAAACAACACAAGGATGAAACACCAGGCTGTAAACAACTCCAGGATGAAACACCAGACTGTAAACAACTCCAGGATGAAACACCAGACTGTAAACAACACAAGGATGAAACACCAGGCTGTAAACAACTCCAGGATGAAACACCAGGCTGTAAACAACTCCAGGATGAAACACCAGGCTGTAAACAACTCCAGGATGAAACACCAGACTGTAAACAACACAAGGATGAAACACCAGGCTGTAAACAACTCCAGGATGAAACACCAGACTGTAAACAACACAAGGATGAAACACCAGGCTGTAAACAACTCCAGGATGAAACACCAGACTGTAAACAACTCCAGGATGAAACACCAGGCTGTAAACAACTCCAGGATGAAACACCAGACTGTAAACAACTCCAGGATGAAACACCAGGCTGTAAACAACTCCAGGATGAAACACCAGACTGTAAACAACTCCAGGATGAAACACCAGACTCTTTGTTTTCTGGGACATTTCTAGATTGGTTTTCCTGGTGTTGTGACAGATCTCTTACTGTCTTTATCAGAATCACCTTGAGGTGGCGCCCTTGTCCCGAGGGGTTCCACAGGGGGTCATTCTGGGGCCACTACTGTTTCTGAAGCACACTGTTTTGAGCCTGTATCGTACCGTTTATGATTAATCAACTAATCGTGACAAGTCGACTATAAAGAATAATCGACTATGATCTCATAATCGTTACAGAACTGGACGATCCAACCTTTAATAACAAAGACATTATTGTATGAAAATGTCTAAAAATAATAGATTATTGTTGATTCATCAATAATACACTTCATTCATAAATATTCTCTAAAAGCCTTTAGTCCCAGATTTAGACGTTTGTTTGCCCGACAACGTATTTAAAAAGTTTAAATATAAAAGAAATAATGTTTGTGTTTAGTCACTGGGCTGTTTCCTTTTACCTTGTGAGCCTCGTCCATCGACTGTTTCCTGAAGTCCAGCTCCTCGTCCAGATAACCCTTCAGTTTAGAGAACTGCTCCTGTTACACACGTACAAGTACTTTTACTGCAGTACACAATACACAGAGTACTTTTACTGCAGTACACAATACACAGAGTACTTTTACTGCAGTACACAATACACAGTGTACTTTTACTGCAGTACACAATACACAGAGTACTTTTACTGCAGTACACAAGACACAGAGTACTTTTACTGCAGTACACAGTACACAGTGTACTTTTACTGCAGTACACAAGACACAGAGTACTTTTACTGCAGTACACAGTACACAGTGTACTTTTACTGCAGTACACAAGACACAGAGTACTTTTACTGCAGTACACAGTACACAGTGTACTTTTACTGCAGTACTGCATACACAGAGTACTTTTACTGCAGTACACAGTACACAGTGTACTTTTACTGCAGTACTGCATACACAGAGTACTTTTACTGCAGTACACAGTACACAGTGTACTTTTACTGCAGTATCATGGAGCAGTACCTTCTCACTCTGGATGTCCAGTCTGGTTTGGTTCAGAGCAGAACGTGTCATTTCTATCGACTCCAGCCACTGACATCACACAGAGACAAAGAGACACAGAGACAGAGACACAGAGACAGAGACACAGAGACACAGAGACAGAGACAGAGACACAGAGACAGAGACAGAGACAGAGACACAGAGACACAGAGACACAGAGACACAGAGACACAGAGACACAGAGACAGAGACACAGAGACACAGACACAGAGACAGAGACAAAGAGACACAGAGACAGAGACACAGAGACACAGAGACACAGAGACACAGAGACAGAGACACAGAGACACAGACACAGAGACAGAGACAAAGAGACACAGAGACACAGAGACACAGAGACACAGAGACACAGAGACACAGAGACACAGAGACAGAGACACAGACACAGAGACAGAGACACAGAGACATGGAGACACAGAGACAGAGAGAGAGAGAGACAGAGACAGAGAGAGACAGAGAGAGAGAGACACAGAGACAAAGACAGAGAGAGAGAGAGAGACACAGAGACAAAGACAGAGAGACACAGAGACACAGAGACAAAGACACAGAGACACAGAGACACAGAGACACAGAGACACAGAGACAGAGACAAAGAGACAGAGACAAAGAGACAGAGACACAGAGACACAGAGACAGAGACACAGAGAGAGACACAGAGACACAGAGACACAGAGACAGAGACACAGAGACACAGAGACAGAGACAGAGACAGAGACACAGAGACAGAGACACAGAGACACAGAGACAGAGACACAGAGAGAGACACAGAGACACAGACACAGAGACACAGAGACAGAGACACAGAGACACAGAGACACAGAGACAGAGACACAGAGACAGAGACAAAGAGACAGAGACAAAGACACAGAGACACAGAGACAGAGACAGAGACAAAGAGACAGAGACAAAGACACAGAGACAGAGACACAGAGACACAGAGACAGAGACACAGAGAGAGACACAGAGACACAGAGACACAGAGACAGAGACAAAGAGACACAGAGACACAGAGACACAGAGACACAGAGACACAGACACAGAGACAGAGACACAGAGACACAGAGACACAGAGACAGAGAGACAGAGAGACAGAGACAAAGAGACAGAGACAAAGACACAGAGACACAGAGACACAGAGACAGAGACAGAGACAAAGAGACAGACAAAGACACAGAGACAGAGACACAGAGACATAGAGAGACAGAGACAGAGAGACAGAGAGAGAGAGAGACACATAGACAAAGACAGAGAGACACAGAGACACAGAGACAAAGACACAGAGACACAGAGACACAGAGACACAGAGACAGAGACACAGACAGAGAGACAGAGACAGAGACAGAGACACAGAGACACAGAGACACAGAGACACAGAGAGAGAGACACAGAGACAAAGAGACAGAGACAAAGACACAGAGACAGAGACACAGAGACATAGAGAGACAGAGACAGAGAGACAGAGAGAGAGAGAGACACAGAGACAAAGACAGAGAGACACAGAGACACATAGACAAAGACACAGAGACACAGAGACAGAGACACAGACAGAGAGACACAGAGACAGAGACACAGAGACAGAGACACAGAGACACAGACACAGAGACACAGAGACACAGACACAGAGACACAGAGACACAGAGACACAGAGAGACACAGAGAGACACAGAGAGAGACACAGAGAGACAAAGACAGAGAGACACAGAGAGACACAGAGAGAGACACAGAGAGACACAGAGAGACACAGAGAGACACACAGAGACACACAGAGACACAGAGACAAAGAGACAAAGACAGAGAGACACAGAGAGACACAGAGACACAGAGACACAGAGACAAAGAGACAAAGAGACAAAGAGACAAAGACAGAGAGACACAGAGACAAAGAGACAAAGAGACAAAGAGACAAAGAGACAAAGAGACAAAGACAGAGAGACACAGAGACAAAGAGACAAAGAGACAAAGAGACAAAGACAGAGAGACAGAGGGAGAGAAGAACAGAGAGTTAGATCAAACCACAGAGTCATGTTTGATTAAACGTTGTACAAAAGTCTGAACCTTCTCGGCCAAAGTGAGGACGGTCCTCGCCTGGATCACCACGACCTGCTCCTCGTTAGACAAAGTCTGGAAGAAAAGTTTAATTAACCAACTCCACTGAGTCTGGGTCTGAGGTCTGGGTCTGGGTCTGGGTCTGGGTCTGGGTCTGGGTCTGGGGTCTGGGGTCTGAGTCTGAGGTCTGGGTCTGGGGTCTGAGGTCTGGGTCTGAGGTCTGAGGTCTGGGTCTGAGGTCTGGGTCTGGGTCTGAGGTCTGGGTCTGGGTCTGAGGTCTGAGGTCTGGGTCTGAGGTCTGAGGTCTGGGTCTGGGTCTGAGGTCTGAGGTCTGGGTCTGGGTCTGAGGTCTGAGGTCTGGGTCTGGGTCTGAGGTCTGGGTCTGGGTCTGAGGTCTGGGTCTGGGTCTGGGTCTGGGTCTGAGGTCTGAGGTCTGGGTCTGGGTCTGAGGTCTGGGTCTGAGTCTGGGTCTGAGGTCTGAGGTCTGGGTCTGAGGTCTGAGGTCTGGGTCTGAGGTCTGGGTCTGGGTCTGGGTCTGAGTCTGAGGTCTGAGGTCTGAGGTCTGGGTCTGAGGTCTGTGGTCTGGGTCTGTGGTCTGAGGTCTGGGTCTGGGTCTGGGTCTGAGGTCTGGGTCTGGGTCTGAGGTCTGGGTCTGTGGTCTGGGTCTGAGGTCTGGGTCTGAGTCTGAGGTCTGGGTCTGTGGTCTGAGGTCTGGGTCTGGGTCTGAGTCTGAGGTCTGGGTCTGGGTCTGGGTCTGAGTCTGGGTCTGAGGTCTGAGGTCTGGGTCTGAGGTCTGGGTCTGAGGTCTGAGGTCTGGGTCTGAGTCTGAGGTCTGAGGTCTGGGTCTGAGGTCTGAGGTCTGAGGTCTGAGGTCTGGGTCTGGGTCTGGGTCTGAGTCTGGGTCTGGGTCTGAGGTCTGAGGTCTGGGTCTGGGTCTGAGGTCTGGGTCTGGGTCTGAGGTCTGAGGTCTGGGTCTGAGGTCTGAGGTCTGGGTCTGAGGTCTGAGGTCTGGGTCTGAGGTCTGGGTCTGAGGTCTGAGGTCTGGGTCTGAGTCTGAGGTCTGGGTCTGAGGTCTGGGTCTGGGTCTGGGTCTGAGGTCTGAGGTCTGGGTCTGAGGTCTGGGTCTGAGGTCTGAGGTCTGGGTCTGAGGTCTGGGTCTGAGGTCTGAGGTCTGGGTCTGAGGTCTGGGTCTGAGGTCTGGGTCTGGGTCTGAGGTCTGGGTCTGAGGTCTGGGTCTGAGGTCTGAGGTCTGGGTCTGAGGTCTGGGTCTGGGTCTGAGGTCTGAGGTCTGAGGGCTGGGTCTGGGTCTGAGGTCTGGGTCTGAGGTCTGAGGTCTGGGTCTGAGGTCTGGGTCTGAGGTCTGAGGTCTGAGGTCTGGGTCTGAGGTCTGGGTCTGAGGTCTGGGTCTGAGGTCTGAGGTCTGGGTCTGAGGTCTGAGGTCTGGGTCTGAGGTCTGAGGTCTGAGGTCTGAGGTCTGAGGTCTGGGTCTGGGTCTGAGGTCTGAGGTCTGAGGTCTGAGGTCTGGGTCTGAGGTCTGGGTCTGGGGTCTGGGTCTGAGGTCTGGGTCTGAGGTCTGAGGTCTGGGTCTGAGGTCTGGGTCTGAGGTCTGGGTCTGAGGTCTGAGGTCTGGGTCTGGGTCTGTGGTCTGAGGTCTGGGTCTGGGTCTGAGGTCTGAGGTCTGGGTCTGGGTCTGAGGTCTGAGGTCTGGGTCTGGGTCTGAGGTCTGGGTCTGGGTCTGGGTCTGAGGTCTGGGTCTGGGTCTGGGTCTGAGGTCTGAGGTCTGGGTCTGAGGTCTGGGTCTGAGGTCTGAGGTCTGGGTCTGGGGTCTGAGTCTGAGGTCTGGGTCTGGGTCTGAGGTCTGGGTCTGTGGTCTGGGTCTGAGGTCTGAGGTCTGGGTCTGAGTCTGAGGTCTGAGGTCTGGGTCTGAGGTCTGGGTCTGAGGTCTGGGTCTGAGGTCTGAGGTCTGAGGTCTGAGGTCTGAGGTCTGGGTCTGAGGTCTGAGGTCTGAGGTCTGAGGTCTGAGGTCTGGGTCTGGGTCTGAGGTCTGAGGTCTGAGGTCTGGGTCTGAGGTCTGAGGTCTGGGTCTGAGGTCTGAGGTCTGGGTCTGAGGTCTGGGTCTGAGGTCTGGGTCTGAGGTCTGAGGTCTGGGTCTGAGGTCTGAGGTCTGAGGTCTGAGGTCTGAGGTCTGGGTCTGAGGTCTGAGGTCTGAGGTCTGGGTCTGAGGTCTGAGGTCTGGGTCTGAGGTCTGAGGTCTGAGGTCTGAGGTCTGGGTCTGAGGTCTGGGTCTGAGGTCTGAGGTCTGGGTCTGAGGTCTGGGTCTGAGGTCTGAGGTCTGAGGTCTGGGTCTGAGGTCTGAGGTCTGGGTCTGAGGTCTGAGGTCCGAGGTCTGAGGTCTGGGTCTGAGGTCTGAGGTCTGAGGTCTGAGGTCTGGGTCTGAGGTCTAAGGTCTAAGGTCTAAGGTCTAAGGTCTGGGTCTGGGTCTGAGGTCTAAGGTCTAAGGTCTAAGGTCTAAGGTCTAAGGTCTAAGGTCTAAGGTCTGGGTCTGGGTCTGGGTCTGAGGTCTGGGTCTAAGGTCTAAGGTCTAAGGTCTGGGTCTGGGTCTGAGGTCTAAGGTCTAAGGTCTAAGGTCTAAGGTCTAAGGTCTAAGGTCTGAGGTCTGAGGTCTGAGGTCTGGGTCTGAGGTCTGGGTCTGAGGTCTGTGGTCTGGGTCTGAGGTCTGAGGTCTGGGTCTGAGGTCTGGGTCTGAGGTCTGGGTCTGAGGTCTGGGTCTGAGGTCTGAGGTCTGGGTCTGAGGTCTGAGGTCTGGGTCTGAGGTCTGGGTCTGAGGTCTGGGTCTGAGGTCTGGGTCTGAGGTCTGAGGTCTGGGTCTGAGGTCTGGGTCTGAGGTCTGGGTCTGAGGTCTGGGTCTGAGGTCTAAGGTCTAAGGTCTAAGGTCTAAGGTCTGGGTCTGAGGTCTGAGGTCTGAGGTCTGAGGTCTGGGTCTGAGGTCTGGGTCTGAGGTCTGGGTCTGAGGTCTGGGTCTAAGGTCTGGGTCTGAGGTCTGGGTCTGAGGTCTGAGGTCTGGGTCTGAGGTCTGAGGTC
Organism: Rhinogobius similis; assembly: GCA_019453435.1. NCBI lineage: Eukaryota > Metazoa > Chordata > Actinopteri > Gobiiformes > Gobiidae > Rhinogobius > Rhinogobius similis. Next base: position 34,194,011 of record CM033636.1, on the reverse strand, counting down.
TGGGTCTGAGGTCTGAGGTCTGAGGTCTAAGGTCTGGGTCTGAGGTCTGGGTCTGGGTCTGGGTCTGAGGTCTGAGGTCTGAGGTCTGGGTCTGGGTCTGGGTCTGAGGTCTGAGGTCTGGGTCTGGGTCTGAGGTCTGGGTCTGGGTCTGGGTCTGAGGTCTGAGGTCTCAGGTCCAGGTCCAGTCCAGGTCTCAGGTCCAGGTCCAGTCCAGGTCTCAGGTCTCAGGTCTCAGGTCCAGGTCCAGTCCAGGTCTCAGGTCCAGGTCCAGGTCTCAGGTCTCAGGTCTCAGGTCCAGGTCTCAGGTCCAGGTCCAGGTCCAGGTCTCAGGTCCAGGTCCAGGTCCAGGTCCAGGTCCAGGTCCAGTCCAGGTCCAGGTCCAGGTCCAGTCCAGGTCCAGGTCCAGGTCCAGGTCTCACTTTTGTGACATAATTAAAGGACCTACACTTACGGCGTTATCGCCCAAAATGTCCAACTTCTTCATCAGATCATTCATCTCTATGTCCTGAAACACACACCAAACATCAGCCCAGAGGAACTGTCTCTGGATGAACTGTCCTCATGAGCCTGGAGGAACTGTCTCTACATGAACTGTCCTCATGAGCCCGGAGGAACTGTCTCTACATGAACTGTCCTCATGAGCCCGGAGGAACTGTCTCTACATGAACTGTCCTCATGAGCCCGGAGGAACTGTCTCTACATGAACTGTCCTCATGAGCCCGGAGGAACTGTCTCTACATGAACTGTCCTCATGAGCCCGGAGGAACTGTCTCTACATGAACTGTCCTCATGAGCCTGGAGGAACTGTCTCTACATGAACTGTCCTCATGAGCCCGGAGGAACTGTCTCTACATGAACTGTCCTCATGAGCCCAGAGGAACTGTCTCTACATGAACTGTCCTCATGAGCCCGGAGGAACTGTCTCTACATGAACTGTCCTCATGAGCCCGGAGGAACTGTCTCTACATGAACTGTCCTCATGAGCCCGGAGGAACTGTCTCTACATGAACTGTCCTCATGAGCCCGGAGGAACTGTCTCTACATGAACTGTCCTCATGAGCCCAGAGGAACTGTCTCTACATGAACTGTCCTCATGAGCCCGGAGGAACTGTCTCTACATGAACTGTCCTCATGAGCCCAGAGGAACTGTCTCTAGATTAACTGTCCTCATGAGCCCAGAGGAACTGTCTCTACATGAACTGTCCTCATGGGCCCAGAGGAACTGTCTCTACATGAACTGTCCTCATGAGCCCAGAGGAACTGTCTCTACATGAACTGTCCTCATGAGCCCGGAGGAACTGTCTCTACATGAACTGTCCTCATGAGCCCAGAGGAACTGTCTCTAGATGAACTGTCCTCATCCGCCCGGAGGAACTGTCTCTGGATGAACTGTCCTCATGAGCCCGGAGGAACTGTTTCTAGATGAACTGTCCTCATGAGCCCAGAGGAACTGTCTCTAGATTAACTGTCCTCATGAGCCCAGAGGAACTGTCTCTACATGAACTGTCCTCATGGGCCCAGAGGAACTGTCTCTACATGAACTGTCCTCATGGGCCCAGAGGAACTGTCTCTAGATTAACTGTCCTCATGAGCCCAGAGGAACTGTCTCTACATGAACTGTCCTCATGAGCCCAGAGGAACTGTCTCTACATGAACTGTCCTCATCCGCCCGGAGGAACTGTCTCTAGATGAACTGTCCTCATCCGCCCGGAGGAACTGTCTCTAGATGAACTGTCCTCATGAGCCTGGAGGAACTGTCTCTAGATGAACTGTCCTCATGAGCCTGGAGGAACTGTCTCTACATGAACTGTCCTCATGAGCCTGGAGGAACTGTCTCTACATGAACTGTCCTCATGAGCCCGGAGGAACTGTCTCTACATGAACTGTCCTCATGAGCCCAGAGGAACTGTCTCTACATGAACTGTCCTCATGAGCCCGGAGGAACTGTCTCTACATGAACTGTCCTCATGAGCCCGGAGGAACTGTCTCTACATGAACTGTCCTCATGAGCCCGGAGGAACTGTCTCTACATGAACTGTCCTCATGAGCCCGGAGGAACTGTCTCTACATGAACTGTCCTCATGAGCCCAGAGGAACTGTCTCTACATGAACTGTCCTCATGAGCCCGGAGGAACTGTCTCTACATGAACTGTCCTCATGAGCCCGGAGGAACTGTCTCTACATGAACTGTCCTCATGAGCCTGGAGGAACTGTCTCTACATGAACTGTCCTCATGAGCCCGGAGGAACTGTCTCTAGATGAACTGTCCTCATGAGCCCGGAGGAACTGTCTCTACATGAACTGTCCTCATGAGCCCGGAGGAACTGTCTCTACATGAACTGTCCTCATGAGCCCAGAGGAACTGTCTCTAGATTAACTGTCCTCATGAGCCCAGAGGAACTGTCTCTACATGAACTGTCCTCATGGGCCCAGAGGAACTGTCTCTACATGAACTGTCCTCATGAGCCCAGAGGAACTGTCTCTACATGAACTGTCCTCATGAGCCCGGAGGAACTGTCTCTACATGAACTGTCCTCATGAGCCCAGAGGAACTGTCTCTAGATGAACTGTCCTCATCCGCCCGGAGGAACTGTCTCTGGATGAACTGTCCTCATGAGCCCGGAGGAACTGTTTCTAGATGAACTGTCCTCATGAGCCCAGAGGAACTGTCTCTAGATTAACTGTCCTCATGAGCCCAGAGGAACTGTCTCTACATGAACTGTCCTCATGGGCCCAGAGGAACTGTCTCTACATGAACTGTCCTCATGGGCCCAGAGGAACTGTCTCTAGATTAACTGTCCTCATGAGCCCAGAGGAACTGTCTCTACATGAACTGTCCTCATGAGCCCAGAGGAACTGTCTCTACATGAACTGTCCTCATGAGCCCGGAGGAACTGTCTCTACATGAACTGTCCTCATGAGCCTGGAGGAACTGTCTCTACATGAACTGTCCTCATGAGCCCGGAGGAACTGTCTCTACATGAACTGTCCTCATGAGCCCGGAGGAACTGTCTCTGGATGAACTGTCCTCATGAGCCTGGAGGAACTGTCTCTACATGAACTGTCCTCATGAGCCCGGAGGAACTGTCTCTGGATGAACTGTCCTCATGAGCCTGGAGGAACTGTCTCTACATGAACTGTCCTCATGAGCCCGGAGGAACTGTCTCTACATGAACTGTCCTCATGAGCCCGGAGGAACTGTTTCTAGATGAACTGTCCTCATGAGCCCAGAGGAACTGTCTCTAGATTAACTGTCCTCATGAGCCCAGAGGAACTGTCTCTACATGAACTGTCCTCATGGGCCCAGAGGAACTGTCTCTAGATGAACTGTCCTCATCCGCCCGGAGGAACTGTCTCTAGATGAACTGTCCTCATCCGCCCGGAGGAACTGTCTCTAGATGAACTGTCCTCATGAGCCTGGAGGAACTGTCTCTAGATGAACTGTCCCCATGAGCCCGGAGGAACTGTCTCTGGATGAACTGTCCTCATGAGCCTGGAGGAACTGTCTCTACATGAACTGTCCTCATGAGCCCAGAGGAACTGTCTCTACATGAACTGTCCTCATGAGCCCGGAGGAACTGTCTCTGGATGAACTGTCCTCATGAGCCTGGAGGAACTGTCTCTACATGAACTATCCTCATGAGCCTGGAGGAACTGTCTCTTGATGAACTGTCCTCATGAGCCTGGAGGAACTGTCTCTACATGAACTGTCCTCATGAGCCCGGAGGAACTGTCTCTACATGAACTGTCCTCATGAGCCCGGAGGAACTGTTTCTAGATGAACTGTCCTCATGAGCCCAGAGGAACTGTCTCTAGATTAACTGTCCTCATGAGCCCAGAGGAACTGTCTCTACATGAACTGTCCTCATGGGCCCAGAGGAACTGTCTCTAGATGAACTGTCCTCATCCGACCTGGAGGAACTGTCTCTAGATGAACTGTCCTCATCCGCCCGGAGGAACTGTCTCTAGATGAACTGTCCTCATGAGCCTGGAGGAACTGTCTCTACATGAACTGTCCTCATCCGCCCGGAGGAACTGTCTCTAGATGAACTGTCCCCATGAGCCCGGAGGAACTGTCTCTGGATGAACTGTCCTCATGAGCCCAGAGGAACTGTCTCTAGATGTCCTCATGAGCCCAGAGGAACTGTCTCTACATGAACTGTCCTCATGAGCCCGGAGGAACTGTCTCTACATGAACTGTCCTCATGAGCCCGGAGGAACTGTCTCTAGATGAACTGTCCTCATGAGCCCGGAGGAACTGTCTCTGGATGAACTGTCCTCATGAGCCTGGAGGAACTGTCTCTACATGAACTGTCCTCATGAGCCCGGAGGAACTGTCTCTGGATGAACTGTCCTCATGAGCCTGGAGGAACTGTCTCTACATGAACTGTCCTCATGAGCCCGGAGGAACTGTCTCTACATGAACTGTCCTCATGAGCCCGGAGGAACTGTTTCTAGATGAACTGTCCTCATGAGCCCAGAGGAACTGTCTCTAGATTAACTGTCCTCATGAGCCCAGAGGAACTGTCTCTACATGAACTGTCCTCATGAGCCCGGAGGAACTGTCTCTAGATGAACTGTCCTCATGAGCCCAGAGGAACTGTCTCTAGATGAACTGTCCTCTAGATCAGTAGTTCTTAAACTTTTTCAGTCGCGACCCCAAAATTAACAATAGTTCACATTCGCGACCCCCAAACACAAAAAATAGGCGACACGCAAAGTGATAAATTAGCCTTATATCTAATGTTTGACTTTATTTTGAGAATATAGACCTAGAAAATGGGCCAACAAATAGGAATCTACATTTACTACTGCATTTGAAGGGTGTCCAGCCTCGTTTCAGACTGTTGTATCAATTTTTCCCCATCATCTGGGGACCCCTGGAAATCATTTCGCGACCCCATTTGGGGTCCCGACCCCTAGTTTAAGAACCACTGCTCTAGATGACAGTTATACATTGGATCAATTCTCAACATTGTCTTTTTAAACTGTTTTCTTTCTGAGGCTCATGAGGAAAATGCTGTTGAAAAATTAGGCTCCGGTCCAGGTCCAAGTCCAGGTCCTGGTCCTGGTCCTGGTCCTGGTCCTGGTCTGGAGGTTTGAGGTACTCACAGTGATGCCCTCGGCCTGGCAGTAGATCTGAAGAGCACTGAGGCCTTCTGGGAAATGTAGTTGATGGAAAGTGAGAGCTGGAGAGCGGCGCTCTCTCTCCTGAGGAGAAGACCACGCGGTTATCTCTGACATCATACATTCATAGGTCAAAGGTCAGAGGTCGGACTGACCTCCAGCTCCAGGATCCTGAACTCCAGCAGCTCATTCTGGTCCTTCACGTCCTGGATCTCACTCTTCAGACGCAGCTCCTCACACTCACACTCTGAGAGCTGCAACACACAGAGGACTACAGCTCCCATCATGCTCTCTGTCACACACTGAGACTACAGCTCCCATCATGCTCTCTGTCACACTCTGAGGACTACAGCTCCCATCATGCTCTCTGTCACACTCTGAGGACTACAGCTCCCATCATGCTCTCTGTCACACACAGAGGACTACAGCTCCCATCATGCTCTCTGTCACACACAGAGGACTACAGCTCCCATCATGCTCTCTGTCACACTCTGAGGACTACAGCTCCCATCATGCTCTCTGTCACACTCTGAGGACTACAGCTCCCATCATGCTCTCTGTCACACTCTGAGGACTACAGCTCCCATCATGCTCTCTGTCACACTCTGAGGACTACAGCTCCCATCATGCTCTCTGTCACACTCTGAGGACTACAGCTCCCATCATGCTCTCTGTCACACTCTGAGGACTACAGCTCCCATCATGCTCTCTGTCACACTCTGAGGACTACAGCTCCCATCATGCTCTCTGTCACACACAGAGGACTACAGCTCCCATCATGCTCTCTGTCACACTCTGAGGACTACAGCTCCCATCATGCTCTCTGTCACACTCTGAGGACTACAGCTCCCATCATGCTCTCTGTCACACTCTGAGGACTACAGCTCCCATCATGCTCTCTGTCACACTCTGAGGACTACAGCTCCCATCATGCTCTCTGTCACACTCTGAGGACTACAGCTCCCATCATGCTCTCTGTCACACACAGAGGACTACAGCTCCCATCATGCTCTCTGTCACACTCTGAGGACTACAGCTCCCATCATGCTCTCTGTCACACTCTGAGGACTACAGCTCCCATCATGCTCTCTGTCACACACAGAGGACTACAGCTCCCATCATGCTCTCTGTCACACTCTGAGGACTACAGCTCCCATCATGCTCTCTGTCACACTCTGAGGACTACAGCTCCCATCATGCTCTCTGTCACACACAGAGGACTACAGCTCCCATCATGCTCTCTGTCTGAGGTCACTATGAATCACACAAAGTTCTGACCTTCTCCAAAAGTTCCTGGTTCCTCTGAAACAGAGTCTGCTTCTGCTCCACCCACTGCACGTCCTGAGCACACAACACACACATGTTACACACATGTTACACACAACACACACGTGTTACACACAACACACACGTGTTGTCAGAGGTCAGAGGGTCAGAGGGTCAGAGGGTCAGAGGGTCAGAGGTCAGAGGGTCAGAGGTCAGAGGGTCAGAGGGTCAGAGGGTCAGAGGGTCAGAGGTCAGAGGGTCAGAGGTCAGAGGGTCAGAGGGACGGAGGTCAGAGGGTCAGAGGGTCAGAGGGACGGAGGTCAGAGGGTCAGAGGGTCAGAGGGTCAGAGGTCAGAGGGTCAGAGGGTCAGAGGTCAGAGGGTCAGAGGTCAGAGGGTCAGAGGGTTAAATAGACACTGGACGCGCCCCCTCTGTCTGTGGTCCCAGATTGATTTGTGGCCGTATGAGAAGTACTGCAGCCTCTTGGAACCAGCCCTTTTTCTAGAATTGCTCATTATAATTGCAGACAGTACTGAATTATTATCGGTATGTTAAATAAAATAGAAGGGGAAATGTTCTTTTCTACCGCTTAAAATCACCGAAATTACCGCTTTTTATCTGAAGTGGGGATTGTCGCGTGGCGCCTCTGAAAACAAAGATGGCAACCTCCGCTTTCAGGAAGTAAAACAAAGATGGCAGCCATCGTTTCAGGAAGTAAACAAAGATGTCAGCCAGCCATTGTATCCAATCACGGAAGTAAATGTGAGAATGAAAGTTTTTGGGGTCATGCGCCAATGAGCACTCTCCATAGGGATAAACAGGACGGCCATCTTGGATTCATCTTCCAGGTTTTATTATAGTTCTATGGTCAGAGGGACGGAGGTCAGAGGGTCAGAGGGTCAGAGGTCAGAGGGTCAGAGGGTCAGAGGTCAGAGGGACAGAGGTCAGAGGTCAGAGGGTCAGAGGTCAGAGGTCAGAGGTCAGAGGGTCAGAGGGTCAGAGGGTCAGAGGTCAGAGGGTCAGAGGTCAGAGGTCAGAGGGTCAGGGGTCAGAGGGTCAGAGGGTCAGAGGTCGGGCTTTACTTCAAAATAACTTCAGGGTTTATGTTTACAGCATTTTCCACCACAGAGCAACTTATGAGTCACATCCTTGGTCCTCCTTGGCCCTCCTTGGCCCTCCTTGGCCCTCCTTGGCCCTCCTTAGCCTTTAGGGTCTGGTACCGTATCCATGGAAACTGTCCACAACAAACCCATCTCCATGGTAACAGACATTCTCCCACCTGCCTCACCTGCCTCACCTGTGACACCTGCCTCACCTGTGGCACCTGTGGCACCTGCCTCACCTGTGGCACCTGCCTCACCTGTGGCACCTGCCTCACCTGTGGCACCTGCCTCACCTGTGGCACCTGCCTCACCTGCCTCACCTGTGGCACCTGCCTCACCTGTGGCACCTGCCTCACCTGTGGCACCTGCCTCACCTGTGGCACCTGCCTCACCTGTGGCACCTGCCTCACCTGTGACACCTCCCTCACCTGTGGCACCTGCCTCACCTGTGACACCTGCTTCACCTGTGGCACCTCCCTCACCTGTGACACCTGCCTCACCTGTGACACCTCCCTCACCTGTGGCACCTGCCTCACCTGTGGCACCTGCCTCACCTGTGACACCTCCCTCACCTGTGGCACCTGCCTCACCTGTGACACCTGCCTCACCTGTGGCACCTCCCTCACCTGTGACACCTGCCTCACCTGTGACACCTGCCTCACCTGTGACACCTCCCTCACCTGTGACACCTGCCTCACCTGTGGCACCTGCCTCACCTGTGGCACCTCCCTCACCTGTGACACCTGCCTCACCTGCCTCACCTGCCTCACCTGCCTCACCTGTGACACCTGCCTCACCTGTGGCACCTGCCTCACCTGTGGCACCTGCCTCACCTGCCTCACCTGTGGCACCTGCCTCACCTGTGGCACCTGCCTCACCTGTGGCACCTGCCTCACCTGTGGCACCTGCCTCACCTGTGGCACCTGCCTCACCTGTGGCACCTCCCTCACCTGTGGCACCTGCCTCACCTGTGACACCTGCTTCACCTGTGGCACCTGCCTCACCTGTCACACCTGTGGCACCTGCCTCACCTGTGGCACCTGTGGCACCTCCCTCACCTGTGACACCTGCCTCACCTGTGGCACCTGCTTCACCTGTGGCACCTGCCTCACCTGTCACACCTGTGGCACCTGCCTCACCTGTGGCACCTGCCTCACCTGTGGCACCTGCCTCACCTGTGGCACCTCCCTCACCTGTGGCACCTGCCTCACCTGTGGCACCTGCCTCACCTGTGGCACCTGTCACACCTGTGGCACCTGCCTCACCTGTGGCACCTGCCTCACCTCCCTCACCTGTGACACCTGCCTCCCCTGTGACACCTGCCTCACCTGCCTCCCCTGTGACACCTGCCTCACCTGCCTCACCTGTGGCACCTGCCTCACCTGTCACACCTGTGGCACCTGCCTCACCTGCGGCACCTGTGACACCTGCCTCACCTGCCTCACCTGTGGCACCTGCCTCACCTGTCACACCTGTGGCACCTGCCTCACCTGTGGCACCTGTCACACCTGTGGCACCTGCCTCACCTGTGGCACCTGCCTCACCTGTGACACCTGCCTCACCTGCCTCACCTGTGGCACCTGCCTCACCTGTCACACCTGTGGCACCTGCCTCACCTGCCTCACCTGTCACACCTGTGACACCTGCCTCACCTGTGGCACCTGCTTCACCTGTGGCACCTGCCTCACCTGTCACACCTGTGGCACCTGCCCTCACCTGTGGCACCTGCCTCACCTGTGGCACCTGCCTCACCTGTGGCACCTCCCTCACCTGTGGCACCTGCCTCACCTGTGGCACCTGCCTCACCTGTGGCACCTGTCACACATGTGGCACCTGCCTCTCACCTGTGGCACCTGCCTCACCTCCTCACCTGTGACACCTGCCTCCCCTGTGACACCTGCCTCACCTGCCTCACCTGTGACACCTGCCTCACCTGCCTCACCTGTGGCACCTGCCTCACCTGTCACACCTGTGGCACCTGCCTCACCTGCCTCCCCTGTGACACCTGACTCACCTGCCTCACCTGACGCACCTGCCTCACCTGTCACACCTGTGGCACCTGCCTCACCTGTGGCACCTGTCACACCTGTGGCACCTGCCTCACCTGTGGCACCTGCCTCACCTGTGACACCTGCCTCACCTGCCTCACCTGTGGCACCTGCCTCCCACCTGTCACACCTGTGGCACCTGCCTCACCTGCCTCACCTGTCACACCTGTGGCACCTGCCTCACCTGTGGCACCTGCCTCACCTGTCACCACCTGTGGCACCTGTCCACACCTGTGGCACCTGCCTCACCTGTGACACCTGCCTCACCTGTGGCACCTGCCTCACCTGTGGCACCTGCCTCACCTGTGGCACCTGCCTCACCTGTGGCACCTGCCTCACCTGTGGCACCTGCCTCACCTGTCCTTGTTGCCTGAGCGCTGACTCCAGATCAGTGACTTTGGTTTGATACAAACTGAGCTCCACCAGAAGCTGCTCTCGACTCTGAAACACAAAGAGCATTTATTTAA
>CM033636.1:34157215-34183900 GCA_019453435.1 Rhinogobius similis | reverse complement strand
CTCTGAGGACTACAGCTCCCATCATGCTCTCTCTGTCACACTCTGAGGACTACAGCTCCCATCATGCTCTCTGTCACACTCTGAGGACTACAGCTCCCATCATGCTCTCTGTCACACTCTGAGGACTACAGCTCCCATCATGCTCGCTGTCACACACAGAGGACTCCAGCTCCCATCATGCTCTCTGTCACACTCTGAGGACTACAGCTCCCATCATGCTCTCTGTCACACTCTGAGGACTACAGCTCCCATCATGCTCTCTGTCACACTCTGAGGACTACAGCTCCCATCATGCTCTCTGTCACACACAGAGGACTACAGCTCCCATCATGCTCTCTGTCACACTCTGAGGACTACAGCTCCCATCATGCTCTCTGTCACACTCTGAGGACTACAGCTCCCATCATGCTCTCTGTCACAGAGGACTACAGCTCCCATCATGCTCTCTGTCTACAGCCCCATCATGCTCTCTGTCTGAGGTCACTATGAATCACACAAAGTTCTGACCTTCTCCAAAAGTTCCTGGTTCCTCTGAAACAGAGTCTGATTCTGCTCCACCCACTGCACGTCCTGAGCACACAACACACACATGTTACACACATGTTACACACAACACACACGTGTTACACACAACACACACGTGTTGTCAGAGGTCAGAGGTCAGAGGGTCAGAGGGTCAGAGGGTCAGAGGTCAGAGGGTCAGAGGTCAGAGGGTCAGAGGTCAGAGGGTCAGAGGGACGGAGGTCAGAGGGTCAGAGGGTCAGAGGTCAGAGGGTCAGAGGGTCAGAGGGTCAGAGGTCAGAGGGTCAGAGGGTCAGAGGTCAGAGGGTCAGAGGTCAGAGGGTCAGAGGGTCAGAGGGACGGAGGTCAGAGGGTCAGAGGGTCAGAGGTCAGAGGGTCAGAGGTCAGAGGGTCAGAGGTCAGAGGGTCAGAGGGACGGAGGTCAGAGGGTCAGAGGTCAGAGGGTCAGAGGTCAGAGGGTCAGAGGTCAGAGGTCGTCAGAGGGTCAGAGGTCAGAGGGTCAGAGGTCAGAGGGTCAGAGGGTCAGAGGGTCAGAGGGTCAGAGGGTCAGAGGTCAGAGGGTCAGAGGGTCAGAGGTCAGAGGGTCAGAGGTCAGAGGGTCAGAGGTCAGAGGGTCAGAGGGTCAGAGGTCAGAGGGTCAGAGGTCAGAGGTCAGAGGGTCAGAGGTCAGAGGTCAGAGGGTCAGAGGGTCAGAGGTCAGAGGGTCAGAGGTCGGGCTTTACTTCAAAATAACTTCAGGGTTTATGTTTACAGCATTTTCCACCACAGAGCAACTTATGAGTCACATCCTTGGCCCTCCTTGGCCCTCCTTGGCCCTCCTTGGCCCTCCTTGGCCCTCCTTAGCCTTTAGGGTCTGGTACCGTATCCATGGAAACTGTCCACAACAAACCCATCTCCATGGTAACAGACATTCTCCCACCTGCCTCACCTGCCTCACCTGTGACACCTGCCTCACCTGTGGCACCTGTGGCACCTGCCTCACCTGTGACACCTGCCTCACCTGTGGCACCTGCCTCACCTGTGGCACCTGCCTCACCTGTGGCACCTGCCTCACCTGCCTCACCTGTGGCACCTGCCTCACCTGTGGCACCTCCCTCACCTGTGGCACCTGCCTCACCTGTGGCACCTGCCTCACCTGTGGCACCTGCCTCACCTGTGACACCTCCCTCACCTGTGGCACCTGCCTCACCTGTGACACCTGCTTCACCTGTGGCACCTCCCTCACCTGTGACACCTGCCTCACCTGTGACACCTCCCTCACCTGTGGCACCTGCCTCACCTGTGGCACCTGCCTCACCTGTGGCACCTGCCTCACCTGTGGCACCTGCCTCACCTGTGGCACCTCCCTCACCTGTGGCACCTCCCTCACCTGTGACACCTGCCTCACCTGTGACACCTGCCTCACCTGTGACACCTCCCTCACCTGTGACACCTGCCTCACCTGTGGCACCTGCCTCACCTGTGGCACCTCCCTCACCTGTGACACCTGCCTCACCTGCCTCACCTGCCTCACCTGCCTCACCTGTGACACCTGCCTCACCTGTGGCACCTGCCTCACCTGTGGCACCTGCCTCACCTGCCTCACCTGTGGCACCTGCCTCACCTGTGGCACCTGCCTCACCTGTGGCACCTGCCTCACCTGTGGCACCTGCCTCACCTGTGGCACCTGCCTCACCTGTGGCACCTCCCTCACCTGTGGCACCTGCCTCACCTGTGACACCTGCTTCACCTGTGGCACCTGCCTCACCTGTCACACCTGTGGCACCTGCCTCACCTGTGGCACCTGTGGCACCTCCCTCACCTGTGGCACCTGCCTCACCTGTGGCACCTGCCTCACCTGTGGCACCTGCCTCACCTGCCTCACCTGTGGCACCTGCCTCACCTGTGGCACCTGCCTCACCTGTGGCACCTGCCTCACCTGTGGCACCTCCCTCACCTGTGGCACCTGCCTCACCTGTGGCACCTGCCTCACCTGTGGCACCTGTCACACATGTGGCACCTGCCTCACCTGTGGCACCTGCCTCACCTCCCTCACCTGTGACACCTGCCTCCCCTGTGACACCTGCCTCACCTGCCTCCCCTGTGACACCTGCCTCACCTGCCTCACCTGTGGCACCTGCCTCACCTGTCACACCTGTGGCACCTGCCTCACCTGCCTCCCCTGTGACACCTGCCTCACCTGCCTCACCTGTGGCACCTGCCTCACCTGTCACACCTGTGGCACCTGCCTCACCTGTGGCACCTGTCACACCTGTGGCACCTGCCTCACCTGTGGCACCTGCCTCACCTGTGACACCTGCCTCACCTGCCTCACCTGTGGCACCTGCCTCACCTGTCACACCTGTGGCACCTGCCTCACCTGCCTCACCTGTCACACCTGTGACACCTGCCTCACCTGTGGCACCTGCTTCACCTGTGGCACCTGCCTCACCTGTCACACCTGTGGCACCTGCCTCACCTGTGGCACCTGCCTCACCTGTGGCACCTGCCTCACCTGTGGCACCTCCCTCACCTGTGGCACCTGCCTCACCTGTGGCACCTGCCTCACCTGTGGCACCTGTCACACATGTGGCACCTGCCTCACCTGTGGCACCTGCCTCACCTCCCTCACCTGTGACACCTGCCTCCCCTGTGACACCTGCCTCACCTGCCTCACCTGTGACACCTGCCTCACCTGCCTCACCTGTGGCACCTGCCTCACCTGTCACACCTGTGGCACCTGCCTCACCTGCCTCCCCTGTGACACCTGCCTCACCTGCCTCACCTGTGGCACCTGCCTCACCTGTCACACCTGTGGCACCTGCCTCACCTGTGGCACCTGTCACACCTGTGGCACCTGCCTCACCTGTGGCACCTGCCTCACCTGTGACACCTGCCTCACCTGCCTCACCTGTGGCACCTGCCTCACCTGTCACACCTGTGGCACCTGCCTCACCTGCCTCACCTGTCACACCTGTGGCACCTGCCTCACCTGTGGCACCTGCCTCACCTGTCACACCTGTGGCACCTGTCACACCTGTGGCACCTGCCTCACCTGTGACACCTGCCTCACCTGTGGCACCTGCCTCACCTGTGGCACCTGCCTCACCTGTGGCACCTGCCTCACCTGTGGCACCTGTCACACCTGTGGCACCTGCCTCACCTGTCCTTGTTGCCTGAGCGCTGACTCCAGATCAGTGACTTTGGTTTGATACAAACTGAGCTCCACCAGAAGCTGCTCTCGACTCTGAAACACAAAGAGCATTTATTTAAAAAACAAACAAACATGTAAACAAACAAACATGCAAACAAACAAACATGTAAACAAACAAACATGTAAACAAACAAACATGTAAACAAACAAACATGTAAACAAACAAACATGTAAACAAACAAACATGTAAACAAACATGTAAACAAACATGTAAACAAACAAACATGTAAACAAACATGTAAACAAACATGTAAACAAGCATCCATCCATCTTCTTCCTCTGATCCGGGGCCGGGTCGCGGGGGCAGCAGTCTGAGCAGGGACTCCCAGACTTCCCTCACCCCAGACACTTCCTCCAGCTCCTCCTGATCCCGAGGCGTTCCCAGGCCACAGAGACATAGTCCCTCCAGTGTGTCCTGGGTCTACCCCGGGGCCGCCTCCTGGTGGGACATGCTCTGGAACAGTCCAGGAGGCTCTGGAACAGATGCCCGAGCCTCAGCTGCTCCTCTCGACGTGGAGGAGCAGCGGCTCTACTCCGAGCTCCTCCTGTGTGACTGAGCTCCTCTGTCTCTAAGGGAGCGCCCCGCCCCCCGGAGGAGGAGCTCATGTCGACGCTTGTGTCCACGATCTCGTCCTTTGGGCCATTACCCAAAGCTCATGACCAGGTGAGGGAGGAACGTAGACTGAGGTAAATCGAGAGCTTTGTCTTTGGACTCAGCTCTCTCTTCACCACAGCGGTCTGATACAGGCCCCATCACTGCAGACGCTGCACCGATCTGTCAATCTCACGCTCCATCCTTCCCTCTGAACAAGACCCTGAGATACTTGAACTCCTCCACTTGAGGCAAGGACTCCCCACCCAGAGAGGGAGAGACACCTTTTTCCGGTCGAGAACCATGATAACCATCCTAATCACAGCTGCTTCCCACTCAGCTGCAAACCGTCCCAGAGCTGCAGGTCCTGGTTTGAAGAAGCATCAGGACGACATCATCTGCAAACAGCAGAGATGATCCTGTGGTTCCCAAACCAGACGCCCTCCACGCCCTGACTGTGACTAGAAATTCTGTCCATAAAAATTCAGAACAGAACCGGTGACAAAGGGCGGCCCTGGCGGAGTCCAACATGCACTGAACAGGTCTGACTTACTGCAGCAGCACAGCTCCTGCTCCGGTCATACAGGGACCGGACAGCCTTTAGCAAAGGGCCCCAAACCCCATACTCCTGGAGCAGCCCCCACAAGGCGCCCCGGGGCACACGGTCGAATGCCTTCTCCAGATCCACAAAGCACATGTGACTGAGGCAAACTCCCATGAACCCTCGGGCACCCGATGGAGAGTCTAGAGCTGGTCCAGTCCACGACCAAAACCACAGGCTCCTCCTGAATCTAAGGTTCGACTATCGGTCGGATTCTCCTCCAGTCCCTGGAATAGACCTCACCGGGGAGGAGTGTGACCCCCCTGTGGTTGGAACACACCCTCCGGTCCCCCTTCTTATACAGAGGGACCACCCCCTGGTCTGCCAGTCCAGAGGTACCGTCCCAGACCGCCACGCGATGTTGCAGAGACGTGTCCAAGACAGTCCCACAACATCCAGAGACTTAAGATACTCAGGGCGGATCTCATCCACAGGAGCCACCGAGGAGCAACAACCTCAGTGACTTCAGCTCAGGGTGATGGACGAGTCGCCTCTGAGTCCTCAGCCTCTGCTTCCTCCTCAGACGTGACAGTGGGATTGAGGAGATCCTCAAAGTATTCCTTCCACCGTCCGACCACATCCCCAGTTGAGGTCAGCAGCTCTCCACCCGCACCGTACACAGTGTTGGTGAAGCTCTGCTTCCCCCTCCTGAGGCCAAGGACGGTTTGCCAGAATTTCTTTGAGGCGACCGGTAGTTTGGTAGTTCGGGGAGGCCATGGAGGAGGCCATGGCCTCCCCGAACTCCTCCCAATCCTGAGTTTTTGCCTCTGCGACAGCCCGGGCTGCAGTGCGCTTGGCCTGTGGTACCTGTCAGCTGCTTCAGGAGTCCCACAAGCCAACGAGGCCTGGTAGGGCTCCTTCTTCAGCCTGACCATCCCTTACTTCCGGCGTCCACCACCGGGTCCGGGGATTGCCGCCGCGACAGGCACCAGAGACCTTGCGACCACAGCTACGAGCTGCTGCATCGACAATGGAGGTGGAGAACATGGTCCACTCGGACTCAATGTCTCCAACCTCCCCCGGGATCTGGAGAAGTTCTCCTGGAGGTGTGAGATGAAGACCTGCTGACAGAGGGCTCTGCCAGACGTTCCCTGCAGACCCTCAGGATACGCTTGGACCTGAAGAGTCTGTCCGGCTTCCTCCCCCAGAGGATCCAACTCACCACCAGGTGGTGATCGGTTGACAGCTCCGCCCCTCTCTTCACCCGAGTGTCCAAGACACACGGCTGAAGGTCAGACACGACAACAAAGTCGATCATCGACCTCCGGCCTGTGTCCTGGTGCCACGTGCACTGATGGACCTTGTGCTTGAACATGGTGTTCATTATGGACAAACTGTGACCGACACAGAAGTCCAACTGAACACAGCTCGGGTTCAGATCAGGGGGGCCATTCCTCCCGATTCCCCCTCTCCAGGTGTCACTGTCTCCCCCTCTCCAGGTGTCACTGTCTCTCCCTCTCCAGGTGTCACTGTCTCCCCCTCTCCAGGTGTCACTGTCTCCCCCTCTCCAGGTGTCACTGTCTCTCCCTCTCCAGGTGTCACTGTCTCCCCTCTCCAGGTGTCACTGTCTCCCTCTCCAGGTGTCACTGTCTCTCCCTCTCCCGGTGTCACTGTCTCCCCCTCTCCAGGTGTCACTGTCTCCCCCTCTCCAGGTGTCACTGTCTCCCCCTCTCCAGGTGTCACTGTCTCCCCCTCTCCAGGTGTCACTGCCTCTCCCTCTCCAGGTGTCACTGTCTCCCCCTCTCCAGGTGTCACTGTCTCCCCCTCTCCAGGTGTCACTGTCTCCCCCTCTCCAGGTGTCACTGTCTCTCCCTCTCCAGGTGTCACTGTCTCCCCCTCTCCAGGTGTCACTGTCTCTCCCTCTCCAGGTGTCACTGTCTCTCCCTCTCCAGGTGTCACTGTCTCCCCCTCTCCAGGTGTCACTGTCTCCCCTCTCCAGGTGTCACTGCCTCTCCCTCTCCAGGTGTCACTGTCTCCCTCTCCATGTGTCTATGTCTCTCCATCTCCAGGTGTCACTGTCTCACCCTCTCCAGGTGTCACTGTCTCCCCCTCTCCAGGTGTCACTGTCTCTCCCTCTCCAGGTGTCACTGTCTCCCCCTCTCCAGGTGTCACTGTCTCCCCCTCTCCAGGTGTCACTGTCTCCCCCTCTCCAGGTGTCACTGCCTCTCCCTCTCCAGGTGTCACTGTCTCCCTCTCCAGGTGTCACTGTCTCTCCCTCTCCAGGTGTCACTGTCTCCCCCTCTCCAGGTGTCACTGTCTCCCCCTCTCCAGGTGTCACTGTCTCCCCCTCTCCAGGTGTCACTGTCTCCCCCTCTCCAGGTGTCACTGTCTCCCCCTCTCCAGGTGTCACTGCCTCTCCCTCTCCAGGTGTCACTGTCTCCCCCTCTCCAGGTGTCACTGCCTCTCCCTCTCCAGGTGTCACTGCCTCTCCCTCTCCAGGTGTCACTGTCTCCCCCTCTCCAGGTGTCTCTGTCTCCCCCTCTCCAGGTGTCACTGCCTCTCCCTCTCCAGGTGTCACTGTCTCCCCCTCTCCAGGTGTCTCTGTCTCCCCCTCTGTCTCCCCCTCTCCAGGTGTCTCTGTCTCCCCCTCTGTCTCCCCCTCTCCAGGTGTCCCTGTCGTTGTCCTCGTGGGCGTTGAAGTCCCCAGTAGAACAACGGAGCCCCCGGGCGGTGCACTGTCCCGTCCCCCTCCCAGGGACTCCCAGAAGGCCTGGTCTGCACTCCTGTTCGTCCCGTAGGCGACACAACAGTGAGAGTCCTGTCCCCCACCTGAAGGCGCAGGGATGCGACCCTCTCGTTCCGGGGTGAACTCCAACACGTGGAGCTGAGCTGTGGGGCCCACACCGGCCCGCCGCCTGACCCTTGTGTAAACAAGCACAAACATGTAAACACACACAGGCGCTGACCTTGATCTCTGTCTCGGGGTCGTAGCGCCCCCCGCAGGTCTGGGACAGCAGTGCGTACGCTCTCTGCAGAGCCTGATACTCCTGATTCAGCTGACGATACCTGAGCTCCGCCTCCTCACGCACCTGAGCCAATCACAGAAGAGCAGAGTGATGAGTGACAGGCGTCTGAGCTCGTCGTTATCAACACAAACAAAAATATAAATGTAACACAATCATCAGCCGGATCAGCTCTATGTGAAGGAGCGACGTGACCCTAATGTGTCCCACCTGACCCTGATGTGTCCCACCTGACCCTGATGTGTCCCACCTGACCCTGAGTGTCCCACCTGACCCTGAGTGTCCCACCTGACCCTGATGTGTCCCACCTGACCCTGATGTGTCCCACCTGACCCTGATGTGTCCCACCTGACCCTGATGTGTCCCACCTGACCCTGATGTGTCCCACCTGACCCTGATGTGTCCCACCTGACCCTGAGTGTCCCACCTGACCCTGATGTGTCCCACCTGACCCTGAGTGTCCCACCAGACCCTAATGTGTCCCACCTGACCCTGATGTGTCCCACCTGACCCTGATGTGTCCCACCTGACCCTGATGTGTCCCACCTGACCCTGATGTGTCCCACCTGACCCTGATGTGTCCCACCTGACCCTGATGTGTCCCACCTGACCCTGAGTGTCCCACCTGACCCTGATGTGTCCCACCTGACCCTGAGTGTCCCACCAGACCCTGATGTGTCCCACCTGACCCTGATGTGTCCCACCTGACCCTGATGTGTCCCACCTGACCCTGATGTGTCCCACCTGACCCTGAGTGTCCCACCTGACCCTAATGTGTCCCACCTGACCCTGATGTGTCCCACCTGACCCTAATGTGTCCCACCTGACCCTGATGTGTCCCACCTGACCCTGAGTGTCCCACCTGACCCTGATGTGTCCCACCTGACCCTGAGTGTCCCACCTGACCCTGATGTGTCCCACCTGACCCTGATGTGTCCCACCTGACCCTGAGTGTCCCACCTGACCCTGATGTGTCCCACCTGACCCTGATGTGTCCCACCTGACCCTAATGTGTCCCACCTGACCCTGATGTGTCCCACCTGACCCTGAGTGTCCCACCTGACCCTGATGTGTCCCACCTGACCCTGATGTGTCCCACCTGACCCTGATGTGTCCCACCTGACCCTGATGTGTCCCACCTGACCCTGATGTGTCCCACCTGACCCTGATGTGTCCCACCTGACCCTGATGTGTCCCACCTGACCCTGATGTGTCCCACCTGGCCCTGATGTGTCCCACCTGACCCTAATGTGTCCCACCAGACCCTGAGTGTCCCACCTGACCCTGATGTGTCCCACCAGACCCTAATGTGTCCCACCTGACCCAAATCTGTCCCACCTGACCCTGATGTGTCCCACCTGACCCTGATGTGTCCCACCTGACCCTGATGTGTCCCACCTGACCCTAATGTGTCCCACCAGACCCTGAGTGTCCCACCTGACCCTGAGTGTCCCACCTGACCCTGATGTGTCCCACCAGACCCTAATGTGTCCCACCTGACCCTGATGTGTCCCACCTGACCCTGAGTGTCCCACCTGACCCTAATGTGTCCCACCTGACCCTGAGTGTCCCACCTGACCCTAATGTGTCCCACCTGACCCTAATGTGTCCCACCTGACCCTGAGTGTCCCATCTGACCCTAATGTGTCCCACCTGACCCTGAGTGTCCCACCTGACCCTGATGTGTCCCACCTGACCCTGATGTGTCCCACCTGACCCTGATGTGTCCCACCTGACCCTAATGTGTCCCACCTGACCCTGAGTGTCCCACCTGACCCTGATGTGTCCCACCTGACCCTGATGTGTCCCACCTGACCCTGAGTGTCCCACCTGACCCTGAGTGTCCCACCTGACCCTGAGTGTCCCACCTGGCCCTAATGTGTCCCACCTGACCCTGAGTGTCCCACCTGACCCTAATGTGTCCCACCTGACCCTGATGTGTCCCACCTGACCCTGATGTGTCCCACCTGACCCTGATGTGTCCCACCTGACCCTAATGTGTCCCACCTGACCCTGAGTGTCCCACCTGACCCTGATGTGTCCCACCTGACCCTGATGTGTCCCACCTGACCCTGATGTGTCCCACCTGACCCTAATGTGTCCCACCTGACCCTGAGTGTCCCACCTGACCCTGATGTGTCCCACCTGACCCTAATGTGTCCCACCTGACCCTGATGAGTCCCACCTGACCCTGATGTGTCCCACCTGACCCTGAGTGTCCCACCTGACCCTGATGTGTCCCACCTGACCCTAATGTGTCCCACCTGACCCTGATGTGTCCCACCTGACCCTAATGTGTCCCACCTGACCCTGATGTGTCCCACCTGACCCTAATGTGTCCCACCTGACCCTGATGTGTCCCACCTGACCCTAATGTGTCCCACCTGACCCTGATGTGTCCCACCTGACCTGATGTGTCCCACCTGACCCTGAGTGTCCCACCTGCCCCTGATGTGTCCCACCTGACCCTGATGTGTCCCACCTGACCCTAATGTGTCCCACCTGACCCTGATGTGTCCCACCTGACCCTGATGTGTCCCACCTGACCCTGATGTGTCCCACCTGACCCTGATGTGTCCCACCTGACCCTGAGTGTCCCACCTGACCCTAATGTGTCCCACCTGACCCTAATGTGTCCCACCTGACCCTGAGTGTCCCACCTGACCCTAATGTGTCCCACCTGACCCTGATGTGTCCCACCTGACCCTGATGTGTCCCACCTGACCCTGATGTGTCCCACCTGACCCTGATGTGTCCCACCTGACCCTGATGTGTCCCACCTGACCCTGATGTGTCCCACCTGACCCTGATGTGTCCCACCTGACCCTGATGTGTCCCACCTGACCCTGATGTGTCCCACCTGACCCTGAGTGTCCCACCTGACCCTGATGTGTCCCACCTGACCCTGAGTGTCCCACCTGACCCTGATGTGTCCCACCTGACCCTGATGTGTCCCACCTGACCCTAATGTGTCCCACCTGACCCTGATGTGTCCCACCTGACCCTGATGTGTCCCACCTGACCCTGATGTGTCCCACCTGACCCTAATGTGTCCCACCTGACCCTGATGTGTCCCACCTGACCCTGATGTGTCCCACCTGACCCACCTGACCCTGATGTGTCCCACCTGACCCTGAGTGTCCCACCTGACCCTGAGTGTCCCACCTGACCCTGATGTGTCCCACCTGACCCTGAGTGTCCCACCCGACCCACCTGACCCTAATGTGTCCCACCTGACCCTGATGTGTCCCACCTGACCCTGATGTGTCCCACCTGACCCTGATGTGTCCCACCTGACCCTGATGTGTCCCACCTGACCCTGATGTGTCCCACCAGACCCTGATGTGTCCCACCAGACCCTAATGTGTCCCACCTGACCCTAATGTGTCCCACCTGACCCTAATGTGTCCCACCTGACCCTAATGTGTCCCACCTGACCCTGATGTGTCCCACCTGACCCTGATGTGTCCCACCTGACCCTGAGTGTCCCACCTGACCCTAATGTGTCCCACCTGACCCTGATGTGTCCCACCAGACCCTAATGTGTCCCACCTGACCCTGATGTGTCCCACCTGACCCTAATGTGTCCCACCTGACCCTAATGTGTCCCACCTGACCCTGAGTGTCCCACCTGACCCTGATGTGTCCCACCTGACCCTGAGTGTCCCACCTGACCCTGAGTGTCCCACCTGACCCTGATGTGTCCCACCTGACCCTGATGTGTCCCACCTGACCCTAATGTGTCCCACCTGACCCTAATGTGTCCCACCTGACCCTGAGTGTCCCACCTGACCCTGATGTGTCCCACCTGACCCTAATGTGTCCCACCTGACCCTGAGTGTCCCACCTGACCCTAATGTGTCCCACCTGACCCTGATGTGTCCCACCTGACCCTAATGTGTCCCACCTGACCCTGATGTGTCCCACCTGACCCTGATGTGTCCCACCTGACCCTAATGTGTCCCACCTGACCCTGAGTGTCCCACCTGACCCTAATGTGTCCCACCTGACCCTGATGTGTCCCACCTGACCCTGATGTGTCCCACCAGACCCTGATGTGTCCCACCTGACCCTAATGTGGCCCAGACCCGACAACGCACTGAACATTTGTGTGGGCGATATATCTGTTTATCTCTATGAGGGGGAGGAGTTATCTCTGTGAGGGGGAGGAGTTATCTCTGTGAGGGGGAGGAGTTATCTCTGTGAGGGGGAGGAGTTATCTCTGTGAGGGGGAGGAGTACAATATTTGAGAGAAATGGGTTTTTGTAAAATGTTTGGTTTCAGTTATATTTTACGGTTCGGTGTTTTAAAGCAGATGCCTCGGTCACAACGCAGCACCAGATCCAGAATCAGTCCTGGTTCTGTTTGATCCTAGAGCTGGTCTGGGTTCAGGACCTCAGAGTCCGGGTCTAGAGCTGCTTTAGGTTCAGGACCTCAGAGTCCGGCTCCAGGTCTGGAGTCCGGTCCGTGTGAACTGAAGGAGAGGATCCATCCGAGTCGAACGAAGCCTCCTCATCGTAACCGAAGTATGTCTCAATCACCTGAAACAACAAGATCATTTAGTCCTCGATTAGTCCTGGTTCAGACCCCCTCAGACCCCCCGTAGACCCCCCTTAGACCCCCTCAGACCCCCCGTAGACCCCCCTTAGACCCCCTCAGACCCCCTCAGACCCCCCTCAGACCCCTCAGACCCCTTAGACCCCCCTTAGGACCCCCAGGCCTCAGACCCCCCCCCAGACCCCTCAGACCCCCTCCAGGCCCTGGGCCCCCAGGCCCCCTTGAGGGCCCCCCTCAGACCCCCCCTCAGACCCCCTCAGACCCCCTTGGAGACCCCCAGGCCCTTGAGCCCCCAGGCCCCCTTGGAGCCCCCAGGCCCCCAGGCCCCCTTAGACCCCCCCAGGCCCCCCTTAGACCCCCCCAGGCCCCAGGTCCCCCTCAGGCCCCCCCCCCCAGGCCCCCTTAGACCCCCAGGCCCCTCAGACCCCCCAGGCCCCCAGACCCCCAGGCCCCCTGGCCCCCTTAGGGCCCCCAGGCCCCCAGGCCCAGGCCCCCTCAGGCCCCCAGGCCCCCTCAGACCCCTTAGACCCCCCAGGCCCCCAGGCCCCTTAGACCCCAGGCCCCCAGGCCCTCAGACCCTCAGACCCCCAGGCCCCCCCTTAGACCCCCAGGCCCCCTCAGACCCCCTCAGACCCCCCCCCAGGCCCCCAGGCCCCCTTGGGCCCCCAGGCCCCCTCAGACCCCCCAGGCCCCCAGGCCCCCTCAGGCCCCCTTAGACCCCCCAGGCCCCAGGCCCCCCTTAGACCCCCCCCCCTCAGGCCCCCTCAGACCCCCTCAGGCCCCTCAGACCTCAGCCCCCTTCAGACCCCCCCTCAGGCCCCTCAGACCCCCTCAGGCCCCCAGGCCCCCCTCAGACCCCCTCAGACCCTCAGGCCCCCTCAGACCCCCTCAGACCCCCCAGGCCCCTAGACCCTCAGTTAGACCCCAGGCCCCAGCCAGGCCCCCAGACCCCCTTGACCTCGGCCCCCAGGCCCAGGCCCCCCTCAGGCCCCTCAGACCTCAGACCCCCTTAGACCCCTCAGACCCCCCCAGGCCCCTCCCCCAGGCCCTCAGACCCCTCAGACCCCCTTAGACCCCTCAGACCCCTTGGCCCAGGCCCCCCTTGACCCCCCTCAGGCCCCCAGGCCCCCTTGGCCCCCCCAGGCCCCCCAGACCTCAGGCCCCCAGACCCCCTCAGACCCCCCCAGGCCCCCCTTAGACCCCCCCCAGGCCCCCCTCAGACCCCTCAGACCCCTCAGACCCCCCCCCCAGGCCCCCTTAGACCCCCAGGCCCCTCAGGCCCCCAGGCCCCCCCAGGGCCCCCGCCGACCCCCCCAGGCCCTTAGGAGGCCCCCTCAGACCCCCAGACCCCCTCAGACCCCTCAGGCCCCCTCAGACCCCCCCGGGCCCCTCAGACCCCTCAGACCCCCCCGGGCCCCTCAGACCCCTCAGACCCCCCCCCCCTCAGGCCCCTCAGACCCCCTCAGACCCCTCAGGCCCCCTCAGGCCCCCTCAGACCCCCTCAGACCCCCCTCAGACCCCCTCAGGCCCCCTCAGGCCCCCCTCAGACCCTCAGACCCCCAGACCCCTCAGACCCCCCAGGCCCCTCAGACCCCCTCAGACCCCTCAGGCCCCCTCTCAGCCCCTCAGGCCCCCTCAGGCTCAGACCCCTCAGACCCCCTCAGGCCCCCTCAGACCCCCCCTCAGGACCCTCAGGCCTCAGGCCCCCTCAGAGCCCCCTCAGGCCCCCTCAGGCCCTCAGACCCCCAGACCCCCTCAGGCCCCCAGGCCCTCAGGCCCCCTCAGGCCCTCAGGCCCCCAGACCCCCAGACCCCCTCAGACCCTCAGGCCCTCAGGCCCCTCAGACCCCCCTCAGACCCTCAGACCCCCTCAGGCCCCTCAGGCCCCTCAGGCCCCCAGGCCCCCTCAGGCCCCCTCAGAACCCCTCAGACCCCCTCAGGCCCCCTCAGACCCCCTCAGGCCCCCTCAGGCCCCCTCAGACCAGGCCCCCTCAGGCCCCCTCAGGCCCCCCCAGACCCCTCTGGCCCCCTCAGGCCCCCCTCAGACCTCAGGCCCCTCAGACCCCCTCAGGCCCCTCAGGCCCCCTCAGACCCCCTCAGGCCCCCTCAGGCCCCCAGGCCCCCCTCAGACCCCCTCAGACCCCCTCAGACCCCCTCAGACCCCCCTCAGGCCCCCTCAGGCCCCCTCAGACCCCCTCAGACCCCCTCAGACCCCCTCAGACCCCCTCAGACACCCCCAGACCCCCCCCTCAGGCCCCCTCAGGCCCCCTCAGACCCCCTCATTCCCCCTCAGGCCCCCTCAGACCCCCCCAGGCCCCCCTCAGACCCCCTCAGGCCCCCCTCAGGCCCCCACAGGCCCCCTCAGACCCCTCAGACCCCCTCAGGCCCTCAGGCCCCCTCAGGCCCCCTCAGGCCCCCTCAGACCCCTCAGACCCCCTCAGGCCCCTCAGGCCCCCTCAGGCCCCCTCAGACCCCTCAGACCCCTCAGGCCCCCTCAGGCCCCCCTCAGGCCCCCCTCAGACCCCCCTCAGGCCCCTCAGGCCCTCAGGCCCCCTCAGACCCCCTCAGACCCCTCAGGCCCCCTCAGACCCCTCAGACCCCCTCAGACCCCCTCAGGCCCTCAGACCCTCAGACCCCCTCAGACCCCCTCAGACTCCCTCAGACCCCCCTTAGACCCCCCTTAGACCCCTCAGACCCTCAGGCCCTCAGGCCCCCTCAGACCCCTCAGACCCCCTCAGGCCCCCTCAGACCCCCCTCAGGCCCCCTCAGACCCCCTCAGGCCCCCCTCAGGCCCCTCAGACCCCCTCAGACCCCCTCAGGCCCCCTCAGACCCCCTCAGGCCCCCCCTCAGGCCCCTCAGACCCCCTCAGACCCCCTCAGACCCCCAGACCCTCAGCCCCCCTCAGGCCCCCTCAGACCCCCTCAGACCCCCTCAGACCCCCTCAGACCCCCTCAGACCCTCAGAGCCCCCTCAGACCCCCTCAGGCCCCCCTCAGACCCCCTCAGGCCCTCAGACCCCCTCAGACCCCTCAGACCCCCTCAGACCCCCTCAGACCCCCTCAGACCCTCAGACCCCCTCAGACCCCCTCAGACCCTCAGGCCCCCTCAGACCCCCTCAGACCCTCAGACCCCCTCAGGCCCCCCTCAGGCCCCCCTCGGGGCCCCCTCAGACCCTCCCCTCAGGCCCCTCAGGCCCCTCAGGCCCTCAGACCCTCAGGCCCCCTCAGGCCTCAGGCCCTCAGGCCCCCTCAGACCCCCTCAGACCTCAGACCCTCAGACCCCCTCAGACCCCCTCAGACCCCTCAGACCCCCTCAGACCCCTCAGACCCCCTCAGACCCCCTGGCCCTCAGACCCCCTCAGACCCCTCAGACCCCCTCAGGCCCTCAGGCCCTCAGGCCCCTCAGGCCCCCTCAGGGCCCCCCTCAGACCCCCTCAGGCCCCCTCAGGCCCTCAGACCCCCTCAGACCCCCTCAGACCCTCAGACCCCCTCAGACCCCTCAGGCCCCCCCTCAGACCCCCTCAGACCCCTCAGACCCCCTCAGACCCCCTCAGACCCCCTCAGGCCCCTCAGGCCCCCTCAGACCCTCAGACCCCCTCAGACCCCCTCAGACCCCCTCAGGCCCCCCTCAGACCCCCCGTCAGACCCCCCTCAGACCCCCTCAGACCCCCTCAGACCCCCTCAGACCCCCTCAGACCCCCTCAGACCCCCTCAGACCCCCTCAGACCCCCTCAGACCCCCTCAGGCCCCTCAGACCCCCTCAGTCAGGCCCCCCTCAGACCCTCAGGCCCCCTCAGACCCCCTCAGACCCCCTCAGACCCCCTCAGACCCCCCCCAGACCCCCTTAGACCCCCCCAGACTCCCCTCAGACTCCCCTCAGACCCCCTCAGACCCCCTCAGACCCCCTCAGGCCCCCTCAGGCCCCCCTCAGACCCCCTCAGACCCTCAGACCCCCTCAGACCCCCTCAGACCCCCTCAGACCCCTCAGACCCCTCGGGCCCTCAGACCCCCCTCAGACCCCTCAGACCCCCTCAGACCCCCTCAGACCCCCCTCAGACCCCCTCAGACCCCCTCAGACCCTCAGACCCCCTCAGACCCCCTCAGGCCCCCCTCAGACCCCCTCAGACCCCCTCAGACCCCCTCAGACCCCCTCAGACCCCCTCAGACCCCCTCAGACCCCCTCAGGCCCCCTCAGGCCCCCTCAGACCCCCTCAGACTCCCTCAGACCCCCTCAGACCCCCTCAGACCCCCTCAGACCCCCTCAGACCCCCTCAGACCCCCTCAGACCCCCTCAGACCCCCTCAGGCCCCCCTCAGACCCCCTCAGGCCCCCTCAGACCCCCTCAGACCCCTCAGACCCCCTCAGACCCCCTCAGACCCCCTCAGACCCCCCTCAGACCCCCTCAGACCCCCTCAGACCCCCTCAGACCCCCCTCAGACCCCCTCAGTCCCCCCTCAGACCCCCTCCGACCCCCTCAGACCCCCTCAGACCCCCCTCAGACCCCCCTCAGACCCCCTCAGACCCCCTCAGACCCCCTCAGACCCCCTCAGACCCCCTCAGACCCCCTCAGACCCCTCAGACCCCCTCAGTTCCCTCAGACCCCCTCAGACCTCAGTTCCCCTCAGACCCCCTCAGACCCCCCTCAGACCCCCTCAGACCCCCTCAGACCCCCTCAGACCCCCTCAGACCCCCTCAGACCCCCTCAGACCCCCTCAGACCCCCTCAGACCCCCTCAGACCCCCTCAGACCCTGCAGGCTCTGAAGGTGCGTCTTCTCTTCAGTGAATCCTGGCGTCGGTGTCTCAGCAGCAGATCCCGTTCCTGAAGAATAGAGTTTGACAGACGAGGCTTTGATCACGGCTTTTGGATAAAATTCACAAACGTAGAAGTGTTTCCCTCAAATGACATGAGTTTAATCAATTCAACAAAATCAATGAAAGTCAATGGAATGAGTCCCACGTTTGTCCTGAGTCCAAAGGCGTGTCCCACACAGAGCCTTCAGTGACACCAGACACTGACCAGAGACAACTCCAGTCCTTCTGTCTCTAAAACCTCAGCTTGTGTTTTAGGCCCAGCCCCCTCAAAGACACGCCCCCTCAAAGACACGCCCCCTCAAAGACACGCCCCCTCATTATAAACCCTATTCTTAATATAATGAACCCTTCTGTGGAGCGTTATGTCTCAAATATTCAATTCTATTCAATAACAACAGTCGCCACCAGGCCACAAGGAGAGAGCCGCAGCTCTGTCCCAGAGCGCCCCCTTCTGTCCCAGAGCGCCCCCTTCTGTCCCAGAGCGCCCCCTTCTGTCCCAGAGCGCCCCCTTCTGTCCCAGAGCGCCCCCTTCTGTCCCAGAGCGCCCCGTCTGTCTCAGAGCGCCCCCTGTCTGTCCCAGAGCGCCCCCTGTGTGTCCCAGAGCCCCCTGTCTGTCCCAGAGCGCCCCTGTGTGTCCCAGAGCCCTGTGTGTCCCAGAGCGCCCCCTTCTGTCCCAGAGCGCCCCTGTGTGTCCCAGAGCGCCCCCTGTGTGTCCCAGAGCGCCCCCTTCTGTCCCAGAGCCCCCTGTGTGTCCCAGAGCGCCCCCTGTGTGTCCCAGAGCCCCCTGTGTGTCCCAGAGCCCCCTGTGTGTCCCAGAGCGCCTTCTGTCCCAGAGCGCCCCTGTGTGTCCCAGAGCCTTCTGTCCCAGAGCCCCCCCTGTGTGTCCCAGAGCGCCCCCTTCTGTCCCAGAGCGCCCTGTCTGTCCCAGAGCGCCCCCTGTGTGTCCCAGAGCGCCCTGTGTGTCCCAGAGCACCCCTGTGTGTCCCAGAGCGCCCCCTGTGTCCCAGAGCCCCCTGTCTGTCCCAGAGCCCCCTGTCTGTCCCAGAGCGCCCCCTTCTGTCCCAGAGCGCCCTGTGTGTCCCAGAGCGCCCCCTGTGTGTCCCAGAGCGCCCCCTTCTGTCCCAGAGCCCCCTGTGTGTCCCAGAGCCCCCTGTGTGTCCCAGAGCGCCCCCTTCTGTCCCAGAGCGCCCCCTTCTGTCTCAGAGCGCCCCCTTCTGTCCCAGAGCGCCCCCTGTCTGTCCCAGAGCACCCCCTGTGTGTCCCAGAGCGCCCCTGTGTGTCCCAGAGCACCCCCTGTGTGTCCCAGTGCGCCCCCTGTGTGTCCCAGATCCCCCTGTGTGTCCCAGAGCCCCCTGTGTGTCCCAGAGCGCCTTCTGTCCCAGAGCGCCTTCTGTCCCAGAGCGCCCCCTTCTGTCCCAGAGCGCCCCCTTCTGTCCCAGAGCCCCCTGTGTGTCCCAGAGCCCCCTTCTGTCCCAGAGCCCCCTGTGTGTCCCAGAGCGCCCCCTTCTGTCCCAGAGCGCCCCCTGTGTCCCAGAGCTCCCCCCGTGTGTCCCAGAGCGCCCCCCGTGTGTCCCAGGCCTTCTGTCCCAGAGCCCCCTGTGTGTCCCAGAGCGCCCCCTGTGTCCCAGAGCGCCCCCTGTGTGTCCCAGAGCGCCCCCTGTGTGTCCCAGAGCCCCCTGTCTGTCCCAGAGCCCCCTGTGTGTCCCAGAGCGCCCCCTTCTGTCCCAGAGCACCCCCTGTGTGTCCCAGAGCGCCCCCTGTGTGTCCCAGAGCGCCCCCTTCTGTCCCAGAGCGCCCCCTGTGTGTCCCAGAGCGCCCCCTGTGTGTCCCAGAGCGCCCCCTGTGTGTCCCTGAGCGCCGCCTTCTGTCCCAGAGCCCCCTGTGTGTCCCAGAGCGCCCCCTGTGTGTCCCAGAGCCCCCTTCTGTCCCACAGCGCCCCCTTCTGTCCCAGAGCCCCCTTCTGTCCCAGAGCGCCCCCTGTGTGTCCCAGGCGCCCCTGTGTGTCCCAGAGCGCCCTGTGTGTCCCAGAGCCCCTTGTCTGTCCCAGAGCGCCCCCTGTGTGTGTCCCAGAGCGCCCCTTCTGTCCCAGAGCGCCCCCGTGTGTCCCAGAGCCCCCTGTGTGTCCCAGAGCGCCCCCTTCTGTCCCAGAGCCCCCTGTGTGTCCCAGAGCGCCCTGTGTGTCCCAGAGCGCCCTTCTGTCCCAGGTCCCCTTCTGTCCCAGAGCGCCCCCTGTGTGTCCCAGAGCCCCCTGTGTGTCCCAGAGGCCCCTTCTGTCCCACAGCCCCCTTCTGTCCCAGAGCCCTTCTGTCCCAGAGCGCCCCTGTGTGTCCCAGAGCGCCCCCTTCTGTCCCAGAGCCCCCTGTGTGTCCCAGAGCGCCCCCTTCTGTCCCAGAGCCCCCTTCTGTCCCAGAGCGCCCCCTGTGTGTCCCAGAGCGCCCCCTTCTGTCCCAGAGCGCCCCCTGTGTGTCCCAGAGCCCCCTGTGTGTCCCAGAGCGCCCCCTTCTGTCCCAGAGCGCCCCGGTGTGTCCCAGAGCCCCTTCTGTCCCAGAGCGCCCTGTGTGTCCCAGAGAGCCCCCTTCTGTCCCAGAGCGCCCCGTGTGTCCCAGAGCCCCCTGTTTGTCCCAGAGCGCCCCCTGTGTGTCCCAGAGCGCCCCCTTCTGTCCCAGAGCCCCCTTCTGTCCCAGAGCCCCTTGTGTGTCCCAGAGCGCCCTGTGTGTCCCAGAGCGCCCCCTGTGTGTCCCAGAGCGCCCCCTTCTGTCCCAGAGCGCCCTGTGTGTCCCAGAGCCCCTTGTGTGTCCCAGAGCGCCCCCTGTGTGTCCCAGAGCGCCCCCTTCTGTCCCAGAGCCCCTGTGTGTCCCAGAGCCCCTGTGTGTCCCAGAGCGCCCCTGTGTGTCCCAGAGCCCCCTGTGTGTCCCAGAGCGCCCCTTCTGTCCCAGAGCGCCCTGTGTGTCCCAGAGCGCCCCTGTGTGTCCCAGAGCCCCCT
The DNA here is from genome assembly GCA_019453435.1 of Rhinogobius similis. Lineage (NCBI taxonomy): Eukaryota > Metazoa > Chordata > Actinopteri > Gobiiformes > Gobiidae > Rhinogobius > Rhinogobius similis. The sequence continues at coordinate 34,163,678 of CM033636.1, read as the reverse complement.
TCTGTCCCAGAGCGCCCTTCTGTCCCAGAGCCCCCTGTGTGTCCCAGAGCCCCCTTCTGTCCCAGAGCGCCCCCTTCTGTCCCAGAGCCCCTGTGTGTCCCAGAGCGCCCCTTCTGTCCCAGAGCCCCTGTGTTTCCCAGGTAGCCCCCTGTGTGTCCCAGAGCGCCCCTGTGTGTCCCAGAGCGCCCCCTTCTGTCCCAGAGCGCCCCCTTCTGTCCCAGAGCGCCCCCTGTGTGTCCCAGAGCGCCCCTGTGTGTCCCAGAGCGCCCCCTGTGTGTCCCAGAGCCCCCTGTGTGTCCCAGAGCGCCCCCTTCTGTCCCAGAGCCCCCTTCTGTCCCAGAGCGCCCCCTGTGTGTCCCAGAGCCCCCTGTGTGTCCCAGAGCCCCCTTCTGTCCCAGAGCGCCCCCTGTGTGTCCCAGAGCCCCCTGTGTGTCCCAGAGCGCCCCCTTCTGTCCCAGAGCGCCCTTCTGTGGATAAGGGCGGGTCATCACTGGAGCAGCCGCCGTGGTGTCTGGAACAGACTCCACCCCCCGGGGAAAAACATTTGACCCAGTTAAAGCTTCTTCTGGAGCAATTTATAGGAGGATTTTTCTCATTTTGTCTGATGTTACGCAGGTAAAAGCAGCTGCTTTCCAGGTTTGATTTCTCTGTGTTTGACCCAGAGCTCTGGGTCAAATGAGCCTCAGTGTTTGTTCAGTCGCTGGAGCCACAGGGACATGGTCCAGAGACTGTGGCTCAGATAAAGAGTCTCAGACGTTTAGGGCCCGGGGTTTTCAGGTTAAGAAGCAGATCATGAAGTGTCCTCCAGGTTTTTCTGTCCTTCAGGCTCTGAGTCTGGACTCGATGGGTCTGGACTCGATGGGTCTGGACTCGATGGGTCTGGACTCGATGGGTCTGGACTCGATGGGTCTGGACTCGATGGGTCTGATCAGGGTTCAGTAGAAGTTAATGCAGCGCCTTCTGATCATCTTAAACGACAGCAAATAAAGAGTGAACAGAACTGGACCCAGGACTGACCCCTGAGGCACACCACGGGTCACTGTAGAACAAGGGGAGGAGCTCTGGTTTACATTTGTCCCATAAACAGGGTTAAAGCAGCTGAGGGCGGGGCCTCTGACTCTACATCACATTCTAACCTCTGCAGCTCAGGGCGGGGCCTCTGCAGGAGAATGTGATGTCGATGGTGTCAAACACTGAGGTCCAACAGAACCAGGACTGAGCCCTGTCCATCGTCAGCAGCTGATCACAGACCCATCGACTTTAACAAGGGCCGTTTGTCTGTGGCACCAAACCCTGAACACTTCAAAGACTGTCCTGTAGGGGGCGACACTGTTTAAGTGACTGTCCTGTAGGGGCCACACTGTTTAAGTGACTGTAGGGGGCGACACTGTTTAAGTGACTGTCCTGTAGGGGCCACACTGTTTAAGTGACTGTAGGGGGCGACACTGTTTAAGTGACTGTCCTGTAGGGGGCGACACTGTTTAAGTGACTGTCCTGTAGGGGCCACACTGTTTAAGTGACTGTCCTGTAGGGGGCGACACTGTTTAAGTGACTGTCCTGTAGGGGGCCACACTGTTTAAGTGACTGTCCTGTAGGGGGCCACACTGTTTAAGTGACTGTCCTGTAGGGGCCACACTGTTTAAGTGACTGTCCTGTAGGGGGCCACACTGTTTAAGTGACTGTCCTGTAGGGGGCGACACTGTTTAAGTGACTGTCCTGTAGGGGCCACACTGTTTAAGTGACTGTCCTGTAGGGGCCACACTGTTTAAGTGACTGTCCTGTAGGGGCCACACTGTTTAAGTGACTGTCCTGTAGGGGGCCACACTGTTTAAGTGACTGTCCTGTAGGGGCCACACTGTTTAAGTGACTGTCCTGTAGGGGGCCACACTGTTCAACTCCAACTCTTTAAGTTCTCTCTTCTTGGTCAAAATGCAGGAGCAGGAAAAAAGCCTCCAGTTGTATCTGCGCTGCCCCCTGCTGTGCTGGAGTCTGGAGCTGAACACTGTCTTCTTCTTCTTCTACTTTCATCAACAACATTTAAGATTGTAGTTGAACAGGTCATTGCTGTTCACATGTTCTTTCTCTGCTTCAGACACTGCTCCAGTGACAACCTCACGACCCTGACCTGTGACCTGGATGTGCCTGGAGGAACTCTCTCTGCTCTGGATGAACTTGTTTCTCTGGGACATTGTTTGTTTTCTCCCTGTGGCTCGTCCACCAAACTGTGGCCGTGATTTTAGAGTTGGTGGGGTCGGTGGTGTTGGTGGTGTTGGTGGGGTCGGTGGTAGAGTTGGTGGGGTCGGTGGTAGAGTTGGTGGGGTCGGTGGTAGAGTTGGTGGGGTCGGTGGTGTTGGTGGGGTCGGTGGTAGAGTTGGTGGGGTCGGTGGTAGAGTTGGTGGGGTCGGTGGTGTTGGTGGGGTCGGTGGTATTGGTGGGGTCGGTCGGTGGTAGAGTTGGTGGGGTCGGTGGTAGAGTTGGTGGGGTCGGTGGTGTTGGTGGGGTCGGTGGTGTTGGTGGGGTCGGTGGTGTTGGTGGGGTCGGTGGTAGAGTTGGTGGGGTTGGTGGGGTCGGTGGTAGAGTTGGTGGGGTTTGGTGGGGTCGGTGGTGTTGGTGGGGTCGGTGGTGTTGGTGGGGTCGGTGGTGTTGGTGGGGTCGGTGGTAGAGTTGGTGAAATCGCAACTGAAGTGTTTTTCAAAAAAACCTCATACTCACAATGACGTTCTTGACGTAGCCAGCCGTCTCTAGAGCCTGAGGTCAGAGGTCACAGAGGTCAGAGGTCACAGAGGTCAGAGGTCACAGAGGTCAGAGGTCACAGAGGTCAGAGGTCACAGAGGTCAGAGGTCAGAGGTCACAGAGGTCACAGGTCACAGAAGTCAGAGGTCACAGAGGTCAGAGGTCACAGGTTCACAGAGGTCACAGAGGTCAGAGGTCACAGGTTCACAGAGGTCACAGGTTCACAGAGGTCACAGAGGTCACAGAGGTCAGAGGTCACAGAGGTCACAGGTTTACAGAGGTCAGAGGTTTACAGAGGTCAGAGGTTTACAGAGGTCAGAGGTTTACAGAGGTCAGAGGTCACAGAGGTTTACAGAGGTCAGAGGTCACAGAGGTCAGAGGTCACAGAGGTCACAGGTTCACAGAGGTCAGAGGTCACAGAGGTCACAGAGGTCACAGGTACACAGAGGTCACAGGTACACAGAGGTCAGAGGTCACAGAGGTTTACAGAGGTCAGAGGTCACAGGTACACAGAGGTCACAGGTTCACAGAGGTCACAGAGGTTTAGAGGTCAGAGGTCACAGAGGTCAGAGGTCACAGAGGTCACAGGTTCACAGAGGTCAGAGGTCACAGAGGTCAGAGGTCACAGGTTCACAGAGGTCAGAGGTCACAGAGGTCAGAGGTCACAGGTTCACAGGAGGTCAGAGGTCACAGAGGTCACAGCAGGTTTACAGAGGTCAGAGAGGTTTACAGAGGTCAGAGGTTTACAGAGGTCAGAGGTCACAGAGGTTTACAGAGGTCAGAGGTCACAGAGGTTTAGAGAGGTCAGAGGTCACAGAGGTCACAGGTTCACAGAGGTCAGAGGTCACAGAGGTCACAGAGGTCACAGGTACACAGAGGTCACAGGTACACAGAGGTCAGAGGTCACAGAGGTTTACAGAGGTCAGAGGTCACAGAGGTCACAGAGGTCACAGGTACACAGAGGTCACAGGTTCACAGAGGTCACAGAGGTTTAGAGGTCAGAGGTCACAGAGGTCAGAGGTCACAGAGGTCACAGGTTCACAGAGGTCACAGAGGTCAGAGGTCACAGGTTCACAGAGATCAGAGGTCACAGAGGTCAGAGGTCACAGGTTCACAGAGGTCAGAGGTCACAGAGGTCACAGGTTCACAGAGATCAGAGGTCACAGAGGTCAGAGGTCACAGAGGTTTACAGAGGTCAGAGGTCACAGAGGTTTACAGAGGTCAGAGGTCACAGAGGTCAGAGGTCACAGAGGTTTACAGAGGTCAGAGGTCACAGAGGTTTACAGAGGTCAGAGGTCACAGGTTCACAGAGGTCACAGAGGTCAGAGGTCACAGGTTCACAGAGGTCAGAGGTCACAGAGGTCAGAGGTCACAGGTTCACAGAGGTCAGAGGTCACAGAGGTCACAGAGGTCACAGGTACACAGAGGTCACAGGTACACAGAGGTCAGAGGTCACAGAGGTTTACAGAGGTCAGAGGTCACAGGTACACAGAGGTCACAGGTTCACAGAGGTCACAGAGGTTTAGAGGTCAGAGGTCACAGAGGTCAGAGGTCACAGAGGTCACAGGTTCACAGAGGTCAGAGGTCACAGAGGTCAGAGGTCACAGGTTCACAGAGATCAGAGGTCACAGAGGTCAGAGGTCACAGGTTCACAGAGGTCAGAGGTCACAGAGGTCACAGGTTTACAGAGGTCAGAGGTTTACAGAGGTCAGAGGTTTACAGAGGTCAGAGGTCACAGAGGTTTACAGAGGTCAGAGGTCACAGAGGTTTAGAGAGGTCAGAGGTCACAGAGGTCACAGGTTCACAGAGGTCAGAGGTCACAGAGGTCACAGAGGTCACAGGTACACAGAGGTCACAGGTACACAGAGGTCAGAGGTCACAGAGGTTTACAGAGGTCAGAGGTCACAGAGGTCACAGAGGTCACAGGTACACAGAGGTCACAGGTTCACAGAGGTCACAGAGGTTTAGAGGTCAGAGGTCACAGAGGTCAGAGGTCACAGAGGTCACAGGTTCACAGAGGTCACAGAGGTCAGAGGTCACAGGTTCACAGAGATCAGAGGTCACAGAGGTCAGAGGTCACAGGTTCACAGAGGTCAGAGGTCACAGAGGTCACAGGTTCACAGAGATCAGAGGTCACAGAGGTCAGAGGTCACAGAGGTTTACAGAGGTCAGAGGTCACAGAGGTTTACAGAGGTCAGAGGTCACAGAGGTCAGAGGTCACAGAGGTTTACAGAGGTCAGAGGTCACAGAGGTTTACAGAGGTCAGAGGTCACAGGTTCACAGAGGTCACAGGTTCACAGAGGTCACAGAGGTCACAGGTTCACAGAGGTCAGAGGTCACAGAGGTCACAGGTTCACAGAGGTCAGAGGTCACAGAGGTCACAGAGGTCAAAGGTCAAAGTTCACAGTGTCATCATGAACCAAAGGAACATTTGAGCCGTTTGTGGAGAGTAAAGAAAACACTGTCAAACTGGGAATGATACAAAAGTTAGAATTATGACGGTGTGGGGGCGGGGTTAAGGTGTGGGGGTGGGCTTATAGATGTCACTTCCTGTGTTGCCAGAAGGACCACGCCCCCTTTTGGGTGAAAACACAAGCCGCTTCTGTTAAAATGAATGGTTTAAAACTTCAACTACACCTCAAAACTCTATTTAACGAGAGTTTGGACCCGAGCTCCAGTGTTTTTGCTTCAGACGATTAACAAAGACGACAGAGATGTTTAAAACCGACCGATTAGGCCCAACGCTAACAGCATCTATGCTAACGATGCTCACGTTCATGATACACGACCTGTCAATCACAGAAGAAAACACATGCCAGATGAATGCACTTCCTGCTCCTGCACGAGCTGAAGGTTTGACTTTAACTGTGGTTTTGTTTGGGATCATTAAGTCCAGCATTTACTGAGTGGGATTTTTAAATGAAAATGTTGCTCTCTGTGTCTCGTTTATTGGTTCAGGAACAAAGAAAACAACCATTGTGTGTCTATGGCACGGATGTATTAAATGAACTGGATAAGCCCCGCCCCCTCTGTCTGTGTCCCAGGTTGATTAGTGGTCGTGTGAGGTACTGCAGCCTTTTTCTAAAATGTCACATTATAATCACAGACAGGACTGAATTATTATCAGTATTTAAATAAAATAGAAGGAAATGTTCTTTTCTACCGTTTATAAAATCACACAAATGACCGTTTTTATCTGAAGTGACGTCACACAAACATGTGCGAGTCACGTGAACGAGCGTCGGACGATACAAACAGAAGCTCGTGGAAAAGGCTCGATTTCATTTTTATTTTTATTTTATTTTATTTCATTTCAGACGCTTCACGTGTGTCTAACATGAAGAACACAATTACAATCACACAAGCTAACGCTAACACAAGCTAACGCTAACACAAAGACCTGCAGCTGCTGGTCGTTCACGTCGCTCAAAGCATCATGGGGGATTGTGGTCACGTGGTGCCCTAAAGCAAAGATGGCCGCCTCCGTATCAGGAAGTAAAACAAAGATGGCCGCCTCCGTATCAGGAAGTAAAGCAAAGATGGCCGCCTCCGTATCAGGAAGTAAAACAAATATTGCAGCCTCATTATCAGGAATTAAAACAAAGATGGCCGCCTCCGTATCAGGAAGTAAATGCGCAAGTAAGAAACTTTTTTGGGGTCATGAACCAATGAGCTCACTCCATAGGGATAAACAGGGCGGCCATTTTAGATTAATCTTCCAGGTTTTATT
>CM033636.1:34129715-34154715 GCA_019453435.1 Rhinogobius similis | reverse complement strand
CACGTGTTTCTTTCTCGTGTTTCTTTCTCGTGTTTCTGTCACGTGTTTCTTTCTCGTGTTTCTGTCACGTGTTTCTTTCTCGTGTTTCTTTCTCGTGTTTCTGTCACGCGGTTTCTTTCTCGTGTTTCTGTCACGTGTTTCTTTCTCGTGTTTCTTTCTCGTGTTTCTGTCACGTGTTTCTTTCTCGTGTTTCTTTCTCGTGTTTCTGTCACGTGTTTCTTTCTCGTGTTTCTGTCACGTGTTTCTTTCTCGTGTTTCTTTCTCGTGTTTCTGTCACGTGTTTCTTTCTCGTGTTTCTTTCTCGTGTTTCTGTCACGTGTTTCTTTCTCGTGTTTCTGTCACGCGGTTTCTTTCTCGTGTTTCTTTCTGTGGTTTCTGTCACGTGTTTCTTTCTCGTGGTTTCTTTCCTCGTGGTTTCTGTCACGCGGTTTCTTTCTCGCGGTTTCTGTCAATGCGGTTTCTCGTTCTGTCACGCGGTTTCTTTCGTGGTTTCTGTCACGTGTTTCTTTCTCGTGTTTCTTTCTCGTGTTTCTGTCACGTGTTTCTTTCTCGTGTTTCTGTCACGTGTTTCTTTCTCGTGTTTCTTTCTCGTGTTTCTGTCACGTGTTTCTTTCTCGTGTTTCTGTCACGTGTTTCTTTCTCGTGTTTCTTTCTCGTGTTTCTTTCACGTGTTTCTTTCTCGTGTTTCTTTCTCGTGTTTCTTTTTCGTGTTTCTTTTACCAGCTCGTTGCGTTCTTCCGACAGAAGTGCGTTCCGATCCTCCAGTTTTCTGACGACTGAACTCAGTTCCGCGATTTTCAGCTGAAAACGCCGTAGGTCCCTGTCCTCCGGGATCTGAGGGAAACAAATGTTTGGCAGGGTCACTCCTGCCGCCCCTGACAGGGTCATGACAGGGTCATTTTGTTCATAAATGATAGAACATTTGTGAAAATGACAAATGAGTTTCAAGTTCTGAACTGACCCCGCCCCATGCCCCGCCCCCTGTGTGTGTCTTACACTCTGATTGGCCTGTCTCACCCCTGGCCCCGCCCCCTGTGTGTGTCTTACACTCTGATTGGCCGGCCCCGCCCCTGGCCCCGCCCTCTGTGCGTCACGGAGAGCTGCGATTTGCTGCTCGGCCGCTTGAGTCTGCAGCTGCAGCCTGTGGGCGTGGCCCGCCTGAAGCCCGAGAGCTTTGTCCAGAACCGAGACGGCCCGGTCCTTCAGCCGGATCTCCTCCATCTGAAAAACAACAACAACATCAGAGAACGTGCAGGTCCTTTAATCTGAAAAACACAACATCAGAGAACGTGCAGGTCCTTTAATCTGAAAAACACAACATCAGAGAACGTGCAGGTCCTTTAATCTGAAAAACACAACAACAACAACATCAGAGAACGTGCAGGTCCTTTAATCTGAAAAACACAACATCAGAGAACGTGGAGGTCCTTTAATCTGAAAAACACAACATCAGAGAACGTGCAGGTCCTTTAATCTGAAAAACACAACATCAGAGAACGTGCAGGTCCTTTAATCTGACAAACAACGTGCAGGTCCTTTAATCTGACAAACAACGTGCAGGTCCTTTAATCTGACCTCCATCTGAAAAACATAACATTACAAATATATATGTGAAACAAACATGACATCGGTGCAGTTTAGAGCTCACTTCAGAGCTCCGAGGGTCACTTCAGAGCTCCGAGGGTCACTACAGAGCTCTGAGGGTCACTTCAGAGCTCCGAGGGTCACTTTAGAGCTCCGAGGGTCACTACAGAGCTCTGAGGGTCACTTCAGAGCTCCGAGGGTCACTTCAGAGCTCCGAGGGTCACTACAGAGCTCCGAGGGTCACTTCAGAGCTCCGAGGGTCACTTTAGAGCTCTGAGGGTCACTTTAGAGCTCCGAGGGTCACTTTAGAGCTCCGAGGGTCACTACAGAGCTCTGAGGGTCACTTCAGAGCTCCGAAGGTCACTTCAGAGCTCCGAGGGTCACTACAGAGCTCCGAGGGTCACTTTAGAGCTCCGAGGGTCACTTTAGAGCTCCAAGGGTCACTACAGAGCTCCCGAGGGTCACTTTAGAGCTCCGAGGGTCACTTCAGAGCTCCGAGGGTCACTTCAGAGCTCCGAGGGTCACTTCAGAGCTCCGAGGGTCACTTCAGAGCTCCGAGGGTCACTTTAGAGCTCCGAGGGTCACTTCAGAGCTCCGAGGGTCACTTCAGAGCTCCGAGGGTCACTTCAGAGCTCCGAGGGTCACTTCAGAGCTCCGAGGGTCACTTTAGAGCTCCAAGGGTCACTTTAGAGCTCCAAGGGTCACTACAGAGCTCCGAGGGTCACTTTAGAGCTCCAAGGGTCACTTCAGAGCTCCGAGGGTCACTTTAGAGCTCCAAGGGTCACTTTAGAGCTCCGAGGGTCACTTCAGAGCTCCGAGGGTCACTTTAGAGCTCCGAGGGTCACTTCAGAGCTCCGAGGGTCACTACAGAGCTCTGAGGGTCACTTCAGAGCTCCGAGGGTCACTTTAGAGCTCCGAGGGTCACTACAGAGCTCTGAGGGTCACTTCAGAGCTCCGAGGGTCACTTCAGAGCTCCGAGGGTCACTTCAGAGCTCCGAGGGTCACTTCAGAGCTCCGAGGGTCACTTTAGAGCTCTGAGGGTCACTTTAGAGCTCCGAGGGTCACTTTAGAGCTCCGAGGGTCACTACAGAGCTCTGAGGGTCACTTCAGAGCTCCGAAGGTCACTTCAGAGCTCCGAGGGTCACTACAGAGCTCCGAGGGTCACTTTAGAGCTCCGAGGGTCACTTTAGAGCTCCAAGGGTCACTACAGAGCTCCCGAGGGTCACATAAGAGCTCCGAGGGTCACTTCAGAGCTCCGAGGGTCACTTCAGAGCTCCGAGGGTCACTTCAGAGCTCCGAGGGTCACTTCAGAGCTCCGAGGGTCACTTTAGAGCTCCGAGGGTCACTTCAGAGCTCCGAGGGTCACTTCAGAGCTCCGAGGGTCACTGCAGAGCTCCCAGGGTCACTTCAGAGCTCCGAGGGTCACTTTAGAGCTCCAAGGGTCACTTTAGAGCTCCAAGGGTCACTACAGAGCTCCGAGGGTCACTTTAGAGCTCCAAGGGTCACTTCAGAGCTCCGAGGGTCACTTTAGAGCTCCAAGGGTCACTTCAGAGCTCCAAGGGTCACTTTAGAGCTCCAAGGGTCACTACAGAGCTCCGAGGGTCACTTTAGAGCTCCAAGGGTCACTACAGAGCTCCGAGGGTCACTTTAGAGCTCCAAGGGTCACTTCAGAGCTCCGAGGGTCACTTCAGAGCTCCGAGGGTCACTTCAGAGCTCCGAGGGTCACTTCAGAGCTCCGAGGGTCACTTTAGAGCTCCAAGGGTCACTTTAGAGCTCCAAGGGTCACTACAGAGCTCCTAGGGTCACTAAAGAGCTCCAAGGGTCACTTCAGAGCTCCGAGGGTCACTACAGAGCTCCAAGGGTCACTTCAGAGCTCCAAGGGTCACTTTAGAGCTCCAAGGGTCACTACAGAGCTCCGAGGGTCACTTTAGAGCTCCAAGGGTCACTACAGAGCTCCGAGGGTCACTTTAGAGCTCCAAGGGTCACTACAGAGCTCCGAGGGTCACTTTAGAGCTCCAAGGGTCACTTCAGAGCTCCGAGGGTCACTTTAGAGCTCTGAGGGTCTGTTTTCACTGAAGGCTTTTGACACTGAACCAGATTAAACTCTGAACACGGCGTCCATCACAAACTGTCAGCGCCTCCTTCTCCTTATATCTATAATGCCCCCCCCTCCCCCTCTCACCAGTCTCCTGATCTCCTTCTCTCTTCCTCTCCTCTCTCCCCCTCTCCCCCCCCTCCCCCTCTCCCCCCCTCCCCTCCTCCCCCTCTCACCAGTCTCCTGATCTCCTTCTCCCCCTCTCCCCCCCCTCCCCCTCTCCCCCCCCTCCCCTCCTCCCCCTCTCACCAGTCTCCTGATCTCCTTCTCCCCCTCTCTCTCTCCCCTCTCCTCCCCTCTCTCACCAGTCTCCTGATCTCCTTCTCTCTTCCTCTCCTCTCTCCCCCTCTCCCCCTCCCCCCTCCTCCCCCTCTCCCCCGTCTCCTGATCTCCTTCTCTCTTCCTCTCCTCTCTCCCCCTCTCTCTCCCTACCCCCCCCCTCCGCACCTCCCACTCTCACCTGTCTCCTGATCTCCTTCTCTCTTCCTCTCCTCTCTCCCCTCTCCCCCCCTCCCCCTCTCCCCCCCTCCCCTCCTCCCCCTCTCACCAGTCTCCTGATCTCCTTCTCTCCCCCTCTCTCCCCCCCCTCCCCCTCTCACCAGTCTCCTGATCTCCTTCTCTCTTCCTCTCTCTCTCTCTCCCCCCCTCTCCCCTCTCTCCCCCCTCCCCTCTCACCAGTCTCCTGATCTCCTTCTCTCTTCCTCTCCTCTCTCCCCCTCTCCCCCCCCCCCCTCCCCCTCTCACCAGTCTCCTGATCTCCTTCTCTCTTCCTCTCCTCTCTCCCCCTCTCTCTCCCTCCCCCCCCCCTCCCCCCCTCCCCCTCTCACCAGTCTCCTGATCTCCTTCTCCCCCTCTCTCTCTCCCCTCTCCCCCCTCCCCCTCTCACCAGTCTCCTGATCTCCTTCTCCCCCTCTCTCTCTCCCCTCTCCTCCTCCCCCCCCCCTCTCACCAGTCTCCTGATATCCTTCTCTCTTCCTCTCCTCTCTCCCCTCTCCCTCCGCGCTCCCCTCTCCCCTCTCCCCTCCTCCTCCCCTCTCACCAGTCTCCTGATCTCCTTCTCCCCCCTCTCCCCCCCTCCCCCTCTCTCCCTCTCACCAGTCTCCTGATCTCCTTCTCCCCTCTCTCTCTCCCTCTCTCTCCCCCTCCCCCTCTCACCAGTCTCCTGATCTCCTTCTCCCCCTCTCTCTCCCTCCCCCTCCCCCTCTCACCAGTCTCCTGATCTCCTTCTCTCTTCCTCTCCTCTCTCCCCCCTTCTCCCTCCCCCCCCTCCCCTCTCACCAGTCTCCTGATCTCCTTCTCCCCCTCTCTCTCCCCCTCTCCCCCTCTCCCCCCCCCTCCCCCTCTCACCAGTCTCCTGATCTCCTTCTCGCTCTCCCTCCTGGTGCGCTGCAGTTCCTCCTGGTGCCTGTAGTGGGCGGTGCGCAGCTCGTTGGACCGGGCCTGGACGTTCTGTTGGGCCGAGCTCAGGGCGTCCTCGGTGCTTCGTTTGGATCCACGAAGCTCCAGAACCTCCTGCTGAAGACGGGTCCGCTCCAGGTCCCAGGAACGACGAGTGTCCTCCAGCTCCGCCAGGAGAGAAGAACGGACCTGCGGGAGCGAGAAGAACCGGGTCAGAACCGGGTCAGAACCGGGTCAGAACCGGGACTGAGACCAGGAACCAGGCCGCCCCAGGTCCCAGGAACGAAGACGAAGAAGAAGAAGAAGAGCCGACCTGCAGGAGCGACGAGAAGGACAAACACCAGAGCTGCTCAAGTCCTGGTCCAGTCCTGGTCCAGTCCTGGTCCAGTCCTGGTCCAGTGGTAGTAGTACTCGTAGTACTAGTAGTACTCGTAGTACTCGTACCTTGTCTCAGACCCCCGCTGCAGTAGTAGTAGTCTCTGTAGTACTCGTAGTACTCGTAGTACTCGTAGTACTCGTAGTACTCGTAGTACTCGTAGTACTCGTACCTTGTCTGCAGACCCCTGCTGGAGGCTGGATGTCAGTGCGTTGAGTCGATGAATCTCCTGGTCTTTTATTTTGATGACTCTCATCAGCTCCATCTCGTGTTGCCGTAGTAACTGCTCCCTGACTCCGCCCACTTCCCGTATCTTCTCCTCGTGCAGTTTGGACCTGAGCGCCGTGAGCGCGGCGGCCGAGCGGTGATGTTCAGCCTTCAGCTCCTGAGCCTTCTCACGCTCCAGTCTGCTGACCTGAGACAGAGAAGAGGAGGAGCTCAGGGGCCGAGGAGGAGCGCAGGGGCCCGAGGAGGAGCCTCAGGAGCCCGAGGAGGAGCTCAGGGGCCCGAGGAGGAGCCCAGGGGCCCGAGGAGGAGCCTCAGGAGCCGAGGAGGAGCCTCAGGGGCCGAGGAGGAGCGCAGGGGCCCGAGGAGGAGCCTCAGGGGCCCGAGGAGGAGCGCAGGGGCCCGAGGAGGAGCTCAGGGGCCCGAGGAGGAGCGCAGGGGCCCGAGGAGGAGCTCAGGGGCCCGAGGAGGAGCCTCAGGGGCCGAGGAGGAGCTCAGGGGCCCGAGGAGGAGCGCAGGGGCCCGAGGAGGAGCCTCAGGAGCCCGAGGAGGAGCGCAGGGGCCCGAGGAGGAGCCTCAGGGGCCCGAGGAGGAGCGGGGGGGCCTGAGGAGGAGCTCAGGGGCCCGAGGAGGAGCCCAGGGGCCCGAGGAGGAGCCTCAGGAGCCCGAGGAGGAGCCTCAGGGCCGAGGAGGAGCGCAGGGGCCCGAGGAGGAGCCTCAGGGGCCCGTGGAGGAGCGCAGGGGCCCGAGGAGGAGCCTCAGGGGCCCGAGGAGGAGCTCAGGGGCCCGAGGAGGAGCCTCAGGGGCCGAGGAGGAGCCTCAGGAGCCCGAGGAGGAGCTCAGGGGCCCGAGGAGGAGCCCAGGGGCCCGAGGAGGAGCCTCAGGGGCCCGAGGAGGAGCCTCAGGGGCCCGAGGAGGAGCGCAGGGGCCCGAGGAGGAGCCTCAGGGGCCCGAGGAGGAGCCTCAGGGGCCCGAGGAGGAGCTCAGGGGCCGAGGAGGAGCGCAGGGGCCCGAGGAGGAGCTCAGGGGCCGAGGAGGAGCGGGGGGGCCTGAGGAGGAGCTCAGGGGCCGAGGAGGAGCGCAGGGGCCCGAGGAGGAGCCTCAGGGGCCTGAGGAGGAGCCTCAGCCCGAGGAGGAGCTTAGGGGCCGGAGGAGGAGCCTCAGGGGCCCGAGGAGGAGCCTCAGGAGCCCGAGGAGGAGCCTCAGGGGCCCGAGGAGGAGCCTCAGGGGCCAGAGGGGGAGCCTCAGGGGCCGAGGAGGAGCGCAGGGGCCCGAGGAGGAGCTCAGGGGCCGAGGAGGAGCGGGGGGGCCTGAGGAGGAGCTCAGGGGCCGAGGAGGAGCGCAGGGGCCCGAGGAGGAGCCTCAGGGGCCCGAGGAGGAGCCTCAGGGGCCCGAGGAGGAGCCTCAGGAGCCCGAGGAGGAGCCCAGGGGCCCGAGGAGGAGCCTCAGGGGCCCGAGGAGGAGCTCAGGGGCCGAGGAGGAGCCTCAGGAGCCCGAGGAGGAGCCCAGGGGCCTGAGGAGTAGCTCAGGGGCCGAGGAAGAGCCTCAGAGGCCCGAGGAGGAGAGCAGGGGCCCGAGGAGGAGCCTCAGGGGCCCGAGGAGGAGAGCAGGGGCCCGAGGAGGAGCCTCAGGGGCCCGAGGAGGAGCCTCAGGAGCCCGAGGAGGAGCCTCAGGAGCCCGAGCAGGAGCCTCAGGAGCCCGAGGAGGAGCCTCAGGAGCCCGAGGAGGAGCCCAGGGGCCCGAGGAGGAGCTCAGGGGCCCGAGGAGGAGCGCAGAGGCCCGAGGAGGAGCCCAGGGGCCCGAGGAGGAGCGCAGGGGCCCGAGGAGGAGCCTCAGGGGCCCGAGGAGGAGCTCAGGGGCCCGAGGAGGAGCCTCAGGGGCCCGAGGAGGAGCTCAGGGGCCCGAGGAGGAGCGCAGGGGCCCGAGGAGGAGCATAAGGAGCCCGAGGAGGAGCCTCAGGGGCCCGAGGAGGAGCGCAGGGGCCCGAGGAGGAGCCTCAGGGGCCCGAGGAGGAGCCTCAGGGGCCGAGGAGGAGCTCAGGGGCCGAGGAGGAGCGCAGGGGCCCGAGGAGGAGCTCAGGGGCCGAGGAGGAGCGCAGGGGCCCGAGGAGGAGCTCAGGGGCCGAGGAGGAGCGCAGGGGCCCGAGGAGGAGCTCAGGGGCCCGAGGAGGAGCCTCAGGGGCCCGAGGAGGAGCTTAGGGGCCGGAGGAGGAGCCTCAGGGGCCCGAGGAGGAGCCTCAGGAGCCCGAGGAGGAGCCTCAGGGGCCCGAGGAGGAGCCTCAGGGGCCTGAGGGGGAGCCTCAGGGGCCGAGGAGGAGCGCAGGGGCCCGAGGAGGAGCTCAGGGCCGAGGAGGAGCGGGGGCCTGAGGAGGAGCTCAGGGCCGAGGAGGAGCAGGGGCCTGAGGAGGAGGAGCGCAGGGGCCTGAGGAGGAGCCTCAGGGGCCTGAGGAGGGAGCCTCAGGGGCCTGAGGAGGAGCCTCAGGAGCCTGAGGAGGAGCGCAGGGGCCCGAGGAGGAGCCTCAGGGGCCTGAGGAGGAGCCTCAGGGCAGGAGGAGCCTCAGGAGCCCGAGGAGGAGCCCAGGGGCCTGAGGAGTAGCTCAGGGGCCGAGGAAGAGCCTCAGAGGCCCGAGGAGGAGAGCAGGGGCCCGAGGAGGAGCCTCAGGGGCCCGAGGAGGAGCGCAGGGGCCCGAGGAGGAGCCTCAGGGGCCCGAGGAGGAGCCTCAGGAGCCCGAGGAGGAGCCTCAGGAGCCCGAGCAGGAGCCTCAGGAGCCCGAGGAGGAGCCTCAGGAGCCCGAGGAGGAGCCCAGGGGCCCGAGGAGGAGCTCAGGGGCCCGAGGAGGAGCGCAGGGGCCCGAGGAGGAGCCCAGCCTGAGGAGGAGCGCAGGGGCCTGAGGAGGAGCTCAGGTCCGAGGAGGAGCTCAGGGGCCGAGGAGGAGCTCAGGGGCCCGAGGAGGAGCCCAGGGGCCCGAGGAGGAGCTCAGGGGCCCGAGGAGGAGCCTCAGGAGCCCGCGGAGGAGCCTCAGGAGCCCGAGGAGGAGCCTCAGGAGCCCGAGGAGGAGCGCAGGGGCCCGAGGGGGAGCACAGGGGCCCGAGGAGGAGCGCAGGGGCCCGAGGAGGAGCGCAGGGGCCCGAGGAGGAGCTCAGGGGCCGAGGAGGAGCGCAGGGGCCCGAGGAGGAGCTCAGGGCCCGAGGAGGAGCTCAGGGGCCCGAGGAGGAGCCTCAGGGGCCCGAGGAGGAGCCTCAGGAGCCCGAGGAGGAGCCTCAGGGGCCCGAGGAGGAGCCTCAGGGGCCTGAGGGGGAGCCTCAGGGGCCGAGGAGGAGCGCAGGGGCCCGAGGAGGAGCTCAGGGGCCGAGGAGGAGCGCAGGGGCCCGAGGAGGAGCTCAGGGGCCGAGGAGGAGCGCAGGGGCCCGAGGAGGAGCTCAGGGGCCGAGGAGGAGCTCAGGGGCCGAGGAGGAGCTCAGGGGCCGAGGAGGAGCCTCAGGGGCCCGAGGAGGAGCGCAGAGGCCCGAGGAGGAGCGAGGGCCCGAGGAGGAGCGCAGGGCCTGGTGAGGAGCCTCAGGAGCCCGAGGAGGAGCTCAGGGGCCGAGGAGGAGCTCAGGGCCCGAGGAGGAGCTCAGGGCCCGAGGAGGAGCGCAGGGGCCCGAGGAGGAGCTCAGGGCCCGAGGAGGAGCTCAGGGGCCCGAGGAGGAGCCTCAGGGGCCGAGGAGGAGCTTAGGGGCCGGAGGAGGAGCCTCAGGGGCCCGAGGAGGAGCCTCAGGAGCCCGAGGAGGAGCCTCAGGGGCCCGAGGAGGAGCCTCAGGGGCCTGAGGGGAGCCTCAGGGGCCAGGAGGAGGAGCGCAGGGGCCGAGGAGGAGCTCAGGGGCCGAGGAGGGCGCGGGGGCCGAGGAGGAGCTCAGGGAGCCGAGGAGGAGCGCAGGGGCCTGAGGAGGAGCTCAGGGCCGGAGGAGGAGCCTCAGGGGCCGAGGAGGAGCGCAGGGGCCCGAGGAGGAGCCTCAGGGGCCCGAGGAGGAGCGCAGGGGCCCGGTGAGGAGCCTCAGGGGCCCGAGGAGGAGCTCAGGGGCCCGAGGAGGAGCCTCAGGGGCCGAGGAGGAGCCTCAGGAGCCCGAGGAGGAGCTCAGGGGCCCGAGGAGGAGCCCAGGGCCTGAGGAGGAGCCTCAGGAGCCTGAGGAGGAGCCTCAGGGGCCCGAGGAGGAGCGCAGGGGCCCGAGGAGGAGCCTCAGGGGCCCGAGGAGGAGCCTCAGGGGCCGAGGAGGAGCTCAGGGGCCGAGGAGGAGCGCAGGGCCCGAGGAGGAGCTCAGGGGCCGAGGAGGAGCGCAGGGGCCCGAGGAGGAGCTCAGGGGCCGAGGAGGAGCGCAGGGGCCTGAGGAGGAGCTCAGGGGCCGAGGAGGAGCCTCAGAGGCCCGAGGAGGAGCTTAGGGGCCGGAGGAGGAGCCTCAGGGGCCCGAGGAGGAGCCTCAGGGGCCCGAGGAGGAGCCTCAGGGCCCTGAGGAGGAGCCTCAGGCCTGAGGGGAGCCTCAGGGGCCGAGGAGGAGCGCAGGGGCCTGAGGAGGAGCTCAGCCGAGGAGGAGCGGGGGCCTGAGGAGGAGCTCAGGGGCCGAGGAGGAGCGCAGGGGCCCGAGGAGGAGCGCAGGGGCCCGAGGAGGAGCCTCAGGGGCCCGAGGAGGAGCCTCAGGGGCCCGAGGAGGAGCCTCAGGAGCCCGAGGAGGAGCCTCAGGGGCCCGAGGAGGAGCCTCAGGAGCCTGAGGAGGAGCCTCAGGAGCCTGAGCAGGAGCCTCAGGAGCCCGAGGAGGAGCCTCAGGAGCCGAGGAGGAGCCCAGGGGCCCGAGGAGGAGCTCAGCCTGAGGAGGAGCGCAGAGGCCCGAGGAGGAGCCCAGCCCGAGGAGGAGCGCAGGGGCCCGAGGAGGAGCTCAGGGGCCGAGGAGGAGCTCAGGGGCCGAGGAGGAGCTCAGGGCCCGAGGAGGAGCCCAGGGCCTGAGGAGGAGCTCAGGGGCCTGAGGAGGAGGAGCCTCAGGAGCCCGCGGAGGAGCCTCAGGAGCCCGAGGAGGAGCCTCAGGAGCCCGAGGAGGAGCGCAGGGGCCCGAGGGGGAGCACAGGGGCCCGAGGAGGAGCGCAGGGGCCCGAGGAGGAGCGCAGGGGCCGAGGAGGAGCTCAGGGGCCGAGGAGGAGCGCAGGGGCCCGAGGAGGAGCTCAGGGCCCGAGGAGGAGCTCAGGGGCCCGAGGAGGAGCCTCAGGGGCCCGAGGAGGAGCTTAGGGGCCGGAGGAGGAGCCTCAGGGGCCCGAGGAGGAGCCTCAGGAGCCCGAGGAGGAGCCTCAGGGGCCCGAGGAGGAGCCTCAGGGGCCTGAGGGGGAGCCTCAGGGGCCGAGGAGGAGCGCTGGGGCCCGAGGAGGAGCTCAGGGGCCGAGGAGGAGCGCAGGGGCCCGAGGAGGAGCTCAGGGGCCGAGGAGGAGCGCAGGGCCCGAGGAGGAGCCGAGGAGGAGCTCAGCGAGGAGGAGCTCAGGGGCCGAGGAGGAGCCTCAGGGGCCCGAGGAGGAGCGCAGAGGCCCGAGGAGGAGCGCAGGGTCCCGAGGAGGAGCGCAGGGGCCCGAGGAGGAGCCTCAGGGGCCCGAGGAGGAGCTCAGGGGCCCGAGGAGGAGCGCAGGGGCCCGAGGAGGAGCTCAGGGGCCGAGGAGGAGCTCAGGGGCCGAGGAGGAGCCTCAGGGGCCCGAGGAGGAGCCTCAGGGGCCCGAGGAGGAGCCTCAGGGGCCCGAGGAGGAGCTTAGGGGCCGGAGGAGGAGAGCCTCAGCCCGAGGAGGAGCCTCAGGAGCCCGGGAGGAGGAGCCTCAGGGGCCCGAGGAGGAGCCTCAGGGGCCCGAGGAGGAGCGCAGGGGCCCGAGGAGGAGCCTCAGGGGCCCGAGGAGGAGCTTAGGGGCCGGAGGAGGAGCCTCAGGGGCCCGAGGAGGAGCCTCAGGGGCCCGAGGAGGAGCTCAGGGGCCCGAGGAGGAGCCTCAGGGGCCCGAGGAGGAGCCTCAGGGGCCGGAGGAGGAGCCTCAGGGGCCCGAGGGGGAGCCTCAGGGGCCTGAGGAGGAGCCTCAGGGGCCTGCTCCTGCTCCTGCTCCTGTAGTACTTGTGTAGTACTTGTAGTACTTGTGTAGTACTTGTGTAGTACTTGTGTAGTACTTGTGTAGTATTTGTAGTACTTGTGTAGTACTTGTGTAGTACTTGTAGTACTTGTAGTACTTGTGTAGTACTTGTGTAGTACTTGTGTAGTACTTGTGTAGTACTTGTAGTACTTGTGTAGTACTTGTGTAGTACTTGTGTAGTACTTGTGTAGTACTTGTAGTACTTGTGTAGTACTTGTAGTACTTGTGTAGTACTTGTAGTACTTGTAGTACTTGTAGTACTTGTGTAGTACTTGTAGTACTTGTAGTACTTGTGTAGTACTTGTGTAGTACTTGTGTAGTACTTGTGTAGTACTTGTAGTACTTGTGTAGTACTTGTAGTACTTGTAGTACTTGTGTAGTACTTGTGTAGTACTTGTGTAGTACTTGTAGTACTTGTGTAGTACTTGTAGTACTTGTAGTACTTGTGTAGTACTTGTGTAGTACTTGTGTAGTACTTGTAGTACTTGTGTAGTACTTGTAGTACTTGTAGTACTTGTGTAGTACTTGTGTAGTACTTGTGTAGTACTTGTGTAGTACTTGTAGTACTTGTAGTACTTGTAGTACTTGTGTAGTACTTGTGTAGTACTTGTAGTACTTGTGTAGTACTTGTAGTACTTGTAGTACTTGTGTAGTACTTGTGTAGTACTTGTGTAGTACTTGTAGTACTTGTGTAGTACTTGTAGTACTTGTAGTACTTGTGTAGTACTTGTGTAGTACCTTGCTCTTTTCCTGCTGGAGCTCTATTTGAATCTCCGTCAGTTTGGATCGCAGCTCCTCATTGGCCGCCTGAAGCGTCGCCATGGTGTCAGCTTTGCCCCGCCCCCCATTGCCTTTTTTGGCCATGATTCCAAGGTGACAGCTGTCAATCAAACACGGCCCCGCCCCCTGAGCCGGGACTCGACTTCCTGTAAAAGAAAACAAGTATGAGGTCTAACCCAGGTCTAAAACCGGACTAAACCAGGACCAGGAGACCAGGACTGAGACCAGGACCAGGACCGAGACCAGGACCAGGACCAGGACTGAGACCAGGACCAGGACCAGGACCCAGACCAGGACTGAGACCAGGACCAGGACCGAGACCAGGACCGAGACCAGGACCAGGACCGAGACCAGGACCGAGACCAGGACTGAGACCAGGACTGAGACCAGGACCAGGACCCAGACCAGGACCGAGACCAGGACCAGGACCCGATCCAGGACCAGGACCAGGTCTGAGTAAGGATGATTCCTCCACACAGTATGATAAGAGTGTATTTAGGGCGATGGAGTTGAAATGTTTTCATGGCTCAGACTTTAAACCTGGTGCCCTGGAGTAGAATACTACTCCCCTTTAAAGACAGACTACTCCCCTTTAAAGACAGACTACTCCCCTTTAAAGACAGACTACTCCCCTTTAAAGACAGACTACTCCCCTTTAAAGACAGACTACTCCCCTTTAAAGACAGACTACTCCCCTTTAAAGACAGACCAAAGACAGACTACTCCCCTTTAAAGACAGACTACTCCCCTTTAAAGACAGACTACTCCCCTTTAAAGACAGACCAAAGACAGACTACTCTCCTTTAAAGACAGGCTACTCCCCTTTAAAGACAGACTATTCCCCTTTAAAGACAGACTACTCCCCTTTAAAGACGGACTACTCCCCTTTAAAGACAGACTACTCCCCTTTAAAGACAGACTACTCCCCTTTAAAGACAGACTACTCCCCTTTAAAGACGGACTATTCCCCTTTAAAGACAGACTACTCCCCTTTAAAGTCAGACCACTCCCCTTTAAAGACAGACTACTCCCCTTTAAAGACAGACTATTCCCCTTTAAAGACAGACCACTCCCCTTTAAAGTCAGACTACTCCCCTTTAAAGACAGACTACTCCCCTTTAAAGACGGACCACTCCCATTTAAAGTCAGACTACTCCCCTTTAAAGACAGACTACTCCCCTTTAAAGACAGACTAGTCCCCTTTAAAGACGGACCACTCCCCTTTAAAGTCAGACTACTCCCCTTTAAAGACGGACTGCTCCCCTTTAAAGACAGACTATTCCCCTTTAAAGACGGACCACTCCCCTTTAAAGTCAGACTACTCCCCTTTAAAGACGGACTGCTCCCCTTTAAAGACAGACTAGTCCCCTTTAAAGACGGACCACTCCCCTTTAAAGTCAGACTACTCCCCTTTAAAGTCAGACTACTCCCCTTTAAAGACGGACTACTGCCCTTTAAAGACAGACTATTCCCCTTTAAAGACAGACTATTCCCCTTTAAAGACAGACTATTCCCCTTTAAAGACGGACCACTCCCCTTTAAAAACAGACTATTCCCCTTTAAAGACAGACTAAAGACAGACTACTCCCCTTTAAAGACAGACTACTCCCCTTTAAAGTCAGACTACTCCCCTTTAAAGGCAGACTACTCCCCTTTAAAGGCAGACTACTCCCCTTTAAAGACAGACTACTCCCCTTTAAAGACAGACTACTCCCCTTTAAATTCCGACTTCTCCTCTTTTAAGTCAGACTACTCCCCTTTAAAGACAGACTACTCTCCTTTAAAGACGGACTACTCCCCTTTAAAGACAGACCACTCCCCTTTAAAGGCAGACTACTCCCCTTTAAAGACAGACTACTCCCCTTTAAAGACAGACTACTCCCTTTAAAGACAGACTACTCCCCTTTAAAGACAGACTACTCCCCTTTAAAGACAGACTACTCCCCTTTAAAGACAGACTACTCCCCTTTAAAGACAGACTACCCTTTTAAAGACAGTCTACTCTTTAAAGACAGACTACTCCCCTTTAAAGACAGACTATTCCCCTTTAAAGACAGACTACTCCCTTTAAAGACATCTACTCTTTAAAGACAGACCAAAGACAGACTACTCCCTTTAAAGGCAGACTACTCCTTTAAAGACAGACTACTCCCTTTAAAGACAGACTATTCCCCTTTAAAGACAGACTACTCCCCTTTAAAGACAGACTATTCCCCTTTAAAGACAGACTACTCCCCTTTAAAGACAGACTACTCCCCTTTAAAGACAGACTACTCCCCTTTAAAGACAGACTACTCCCCTTTAAAGACAGACTATTTAAAGACAGACTACTCCCCTTTAAAGACAGACTACTCCCCTTTAAAGACAGACTACTCCCCTTTAAAGACAGACTACTCCCTTTAAAGACAGACTACTCCCTTTAAAGACAGACTACTCCCCTTTAAAGACAGACTACTCCCCTTTAAAGACAGACTACTCCCTTTAAAGACAGACTACTCCCTTTAAAGACAGACTACTCCCTTTAAAGACAGACTACTCCCCTTTAAAGACAGACTACTCCCCTTTAAAGACAGACTACTCCCTTTAAAGACAGACTACTCCCTCTTTAAAGACAGACTACTCCTTTAAAGACAGACTACTCCCTTTAAAGACAGACTAAAGACAGACTACTCCCCTTTAAAGACAGACTACTCCCCTTTAAAGACAGACTACTCCCCTTTAAAGACAGACTACTCCCCTTTAAAGACAGACTACTCCCCTTTAAAGACAGACTATTCCCCTTTAAAGACAGACTACTCCCCTTTAAAGACAGACTACTCCCCTTTAAAGACAGACTATTCCCCTTTAAAGACAGACTACTCCCCTTTAAAGACAGACCACTCCCCTTTAAAGGCAGACTACTCCCCTTTAAAGACAGACTACTCCCCTTTAAAGACAGACCAAAGACAGACTACTCCCCTTTAAAGACGGACTACTCCCCTTTAAAGACAGACCACTCCCCTTTAAAGACAGACTACTCCCCTTTAAAGACAGACCACTCCCCTTTAAAGACAGACTACTCCCCTTTAAAGGCAGACTACTCCCCTTTAAAGACAGACCACTCCCCTTTAAAGACAGACTATTCCCCTTTAAAGACAGACCACTCCCCTTTAAAGACAGACTATTCCCCTTTAAAGACAGACTACTCCCCTTTAAAGACAGACTACTCCCCTTTAAAGACAGACTACTCCCCTTTAAAGACAGACTACTCCCCTTTAAAGACAGACTACTCCCCTTTAAAGACAGACTACTCCCCTTTAAAGACAGACTACTCCCCTTTAAAGACAGACTACTCCCCTTTAAAGACAGACTACTCCCCTTTAAAGACAGACTACTCCCCTTTAAAGACAGACTACTCCCCTTTAAAGACAGACTACTCCCTTTAAAGACAGACTACTCCCTTTAAAGACAGACTACTCCCCTTTAAAGACAGACTACTCCCCTTTAAAGACAGACTACTCCCCTTTAAAGACAGACTACTCCCCTTTAAAGACAGACTACTCCCCTTTAAAGACGGACTACTCCCTTTAAAGACAGACAACTCCCTTTAAAGACAGACCACTCCCTTTAAAGACAGACTACTCCCCTTTAAAGACAGACCACTCCCCTTTAAAGACAGACTACTCCCCTTTAAAGACAGACTACTCCCCTTTAAAGACGGACTACTCCCCTTTAAAGACAGACTATTCCCCTTTAAAGGCGGACTACTCCCCTTTAAAGACAGACTACTCCCCTTTAAAGACAGACTATTCCCCTTTAAAGACAGACTACTCCCCTTTAAAGACAGACCACTCCCATTAAAGGCAGACTACTCCCTTTAAAGACAGACTACTCCCTTTAAAGACAGACCAAAGACAGACTACTCCCTTTAAAGACGGACTACTCCCTTTAAAGACAGACCACTTTAAAGACAGACTACTCCCCTTTAAAGACAGACCACTCCCCTTTAAAGACAGACTACTCCCCTTTAAAGGCAGACTACTCCCCTTTAAAGACAGACCACTCCCCTTTAAAGACAGACTATTCCCCTTTAAAGACAGACCACTCCCCTTTAAAGACAGACTACTCCCCTTTAAAGACAGACTACTCCCCTTTAAAGACAGACTACTCCCCTTTAAAGGCGGACTACTCCCCTTTAAAGACAGACTACTCCCCTTTAAAGACAGACTACTCCCCTTTAAAGACAGACTACTCCCCTTTAAAGACAGACTACTCCCCTTTAAAGACAGACTACTCCCCTTTAAAGACAGACTACTCCCCTTTAAAGACAGACTACTCCCCTTTAAAGACAGACTACTCCCCTTTAAAGACAGACTACTAAGACAGACTACTCCCCTTTAAAGACAGACTACTCCCCTTTAAAGACAGACTACTCCCCTTTAAAGACAGACTACTCCCCTTTAAAGACAGACTACTCCCCTTTAAAGACAGACTACTCCCCTTTAAAGTGTCGGTGACAGATGAACCTGATTCTGTGTCAGATTTAAACATTTGTCCAGTTTGTGTAAAGTTTGACCGTTTAAAGTTTATGATGTCACTTCCTGTTGACACAAATATGACATCGTTATAATTCCACAACCGTTACCATAGCAACCAGACTGTAAACAAGCCCCGCCTCCACACAGGACACAGAAATAATCCCTGATGAGACTTTATTTTGTTGATGATGTTTTCAATGGTGCGTCGCCCTTTGATGACATCACAGAGGGACTCAGCTCCACTTCGCTCATTTTACATTTTTCATAATTTCTTTACAAACTACAACTTTACAAAAGTAAAACTATGATGAATAGTTACCACAGATGCCCTGCCACAGTAAGACAGGATCTAAACCAGGTCTGAAAGAGGATCTGAACCAGGTCTGAAAGAGGATCTGAACCAGGTCTGAAAGAGGATCTGAACCAGGTCTGAAAGAGGATCTGAACCAGGTCTGAACCAGGTCTGAAAGAGGATCTGAACCAGGTCTGAAAGAGGATCTGAACCAGGTCTAAAGAGGATCTGAACCAGGTCTGAAAGAGGATCTAAACCAGGTCTGAAAGAGGATCTGAACCAGGTCTGAACCAGGTCTGAAAGAGGATCTGGACCAGGTCTAAAGAGGATCTAAACCAGGTCTGAAAGAGGATCTGAACCAGGTCTGAAAGAGGATCTGAACCAGGTCTGAACCAGGTCTAAAGAGGATCTAAACCAGGTCTAAAGAGGATCTAAACCAGGTCTAAAGAGGATCTAAACCAGGTCTGAACCCCGAGTGTCTGAACTCAAACAGGACGTGGAGAATAAACATCTATTATTGTCCACAGACACTTTACAAACTGAACCGTCAGATTCACAACAAGAAAGTTCTGAAGTTCATCAGGACTCACAGCGTGTGCTGGACCCCGGGCTCCTCCATGTTCTTCGGGTGCTCCTCGGGTGCTCCTCGGGTGCTCCTCGGGTGTTCTTTGGGTGTTCCTCGGGTGCTCCTCGGGTGCTCCTCAGATGTTTGTGAGTCTGTGGCCCTCCCTCTCTCTCTCTCAGGGAAATGAATGGTTAGCTGCAGCGTTAGCCTCCGAGCTGCTCCTCTGCAGCGAGGAAAGGAAACGAGGGAGCAAGGAGATGAGGAGACAGGAGCGAGGAGACAGGAGAGGAGGAGGTAGGAGGCGAGGAGCTAGGACACAGGAGCTAGGACACAGGAGCTAGGACACAGGAGCTAGGAGAGGAGACGAGGAGCACTGTAGCATCCTTCTGCCTCCTCCGTCTCCCAGCATCCTCTGCTGCATCAGCTCTGACTCACAGAACAGCTCCTCCTCAGGCTGAGCGCGGAACTGCAGCTGAGCTCCCCCTGCAGCACAGCTCCCTCTGCTGGAGCTGTGGAGGAACTGCACCCACTGTGTTATAGAGCAGACAGCTCCCTCTGCTGGAGCTGTACAGGAACTGCACCCACTGTGTTATAGAGCAGACAGCTCCCTCTGCTGGAGCTGTGGAGGAACTGCACCCACTGTGTTATAGAGCAGACAGCTCCCTCTGCTGGAGCTGTGGAGGAACTGCACCCACTGTGTTATAGAGCAGACAGCTCCCTCTGCTGGAGCTGTGGAGGAACTGCACCCACAATTTATTATTGAACAAAGACATCGCCCTCTGCTGGAGAGTGAAGGTATTACAGCTCCTGGATTATGAATCAGGCAAATGAACTGAAAAGAAATGAAAATAAGTTAAAAATAAATAAATAAACACACACACACACACACACACACACACACACACACACACACACACACACTGTACACACACACACACACACACACACACTCACACACACACACAGATGTGTTCTCTGTTGCCTACATTTCCCAGAGTGCTTTGCTTTGAGGAGGAGTGAAGAATGTGAGGAATTTGTTTCCTGTTCAGAGTCAGAGACTCAGAGTTTAGACACAGACTCAGATCTGAGGAGGTCTGAGGAGGTCTGAGGAGGTCTGAGGAGATCTGAGGAGGTCAGAGGAGGTCTGAGGAGGTCAGAGGAGGTCTGAGGAGGTCAGAGGAGGTCTGAGGAGGTCAGAGGAGGTCAGAGGAGATCTGAGGAGGTCAGAGGAGGTCAGAGGAGGTCTGAGGAGATCTGAGGAGGTCTGAGGAGGTCAGAGGAGATCTGAGGAGGTCAGAGGAGGTCCGAGGAGGTCAGAGGAGGTCCGAGGAGGTCCGAGGAGGTCAGAGGAGGTCCGAGGAGAATCATTAGTTCAGTTTAGTTTGAGTTTAGTTTAATGTAGACTTTGATTCTTGACGTTCCGTTTGGTCCTGATGGAGTTATGGCCGAGCCGCTGCTGAAGAGAACTCTGTCCAGGTTCAAGACCAAGACCCAGACCAGGACCGGACCCAGACTCAGAGGTAAGACCAGGACCCAGACCAGGACCGGACCCAGACTCAGAGGTAAGACCAGGACCCAGACCAGGACCGGACCCAGACTCAGAGGTAAGACCAGGACCCAGACCAGGACCGGACCCAGACTCAGAGGTAAGACTTGGACAAAGACCTAAACCAGGACTAAACCAGGACTAAAGTAGGTCAGTTCCGTTGGGGATTTTGGAGTAAATTGGGTAATGATGCGTTTCCTGTTGTTAGAGCTGGAGGAGTGTGTTTTATCTGTGAGATTCTCAAACTGTCCTTAGTCCTGGTCTAGTCCTGGTCTAGTCCTGGTCTAGTCCTGGTCTAGTCCTGGTTTAGTCCTGGTTCAGTCCTGGTTTAGACCTGGTTTAGTCCTGGTTTAGTCCTGTGTGTACATGGGGAGCATGTTGGTCTGTGTTTATAGAAACATGAGATTCAGAAAGTTTATTTGAAGAGGATTAAACTGAGACCAGGACTCGGGTCAGGACTCGGGTCAGGACTCGGGTCAGGACCAGGACTCGGGTCAGGACTCGGGTCAGGACCAGGACTCGGGTCAGGACTCGGGTCAGGACTCGGGTCAGGACTCGGGTCAGGACCAGGACTCGGGTCAGGACTCGGGTCAGGACTCGGGTCAGGACTCGGGTCAGGACCAGGACTCGGGTCAGGACTCGGGTCAGGACTCGGGTCAGGACTCGGGTCAGGACCAGGACTCGGGTCAGGACTCGGGTCAGGACTAGGTTAAGGAACAGGTCTCGGTACAGGACTCGGGTCAGGACTCGGGTCAGGACTCGGGTCAGGACCAGGACTCGGGTCAGGACTCGGGTCAGGACTCGGGTCAGGACTCGGGTCAGGACCAGGACTCGGGTCAGGACTCGGGTCAGGACTCGGGTCAGGACCAGGACTCGGGTCAGGACTCGGGTCAGGACTCGGGTCAGGACTCGGGTCAGGAGGACTCGGGTCAGGACTCGGGTCAGGACTCGGGTCAGGACCAGGACTCGGTCAGGACTCGGGTCAGGACTCGGTCAGGACCTGGTCAGGACCAGGACTCGGGTCAGGACTCGGGTCAGGACTCGGGTCAGGACTCGGTCAGGACCAGGACTCGGGTCAGGACTCGGGTCAGGACCAGGACTCGGGTCAGACCAGGACTCGGGTCAGGACTCGGGTCAGGACTCGGGTCAGGACTCGGGTCAGGACCAGGACTCGGGTCAGGACTCGGGTCAGGACTCGGGTCAGGACTCGGGTCAGGACCAGGACTCGGGTCAGGACTCGGGTCAGGACCAGGACTCGGGTCAGGACTCGGGTCAGGACTCGGGTCAGGACTCGGGTCAGGACTCGGGTCAGGACCAGGACTCGGGTCAGGACTCGGGTCAGGACTCGGGTCAGGACTCGGGTCAGGACTCGGGTGGTGCTTCTGTCTCTTTCAGACGACGGTCTCGTGTTTTGTTTTGTGCAGCTCTGAATGAACTTCACTTTCTTTCACAGACGCTCATCCTGATGCCCCGCCCCCCTCCACTCACCACGCCCACCTGAGCTTGCTCTGCACCAATCAGAGCTCAGCACCAGCCCAGTCCTCCCACAATGCACCTGGGCTTAAGGCTGGAGGTCCTGGTTCAGATCCTGGTCCAGACTCCCTCAGCGTCTTCAGGTCCTGCTCCAGTCCCAGTCCCAGTCGTGTTCCTGGCCCAAGTCTCGGTCCTGGTCTCAGTCCCGGTCTCTGTCCCAGTCTCAGTCTCGGTCCTGGTCCCAGTCCCGGTCTCAGACCCGGTCCTGGTCCAGTCTCTCCGGGGCTCAGGTCTTACCTGCAGAGTCTCGACAGCAGCAGCAGAGCTTGGCTCCTGTCATCAGGAAAGGCCCCGCCCCTGGACCAGGCCCCGCCCCCTGTGGTGCCTGTGGGGGAGGGGCTTATCTGGTACAACCCAATCCCCGAGGAGGAGGAGGGGTCAGAGAGCAGAGGGGCGGGGCCTGAGGACACAGCAGGAGCCAGAGTGGAGCCGTCAGCTTCAGGTGAGAGACAGAGGTGACAGCGCCCCCTCCTGTTCATGTGGCTGTTTATTATTAGTGTTTCTTTTCAGGAGGCGTGTCTGAGTGTTTATATTATTATTATTATTATTATTATTATTATTATTATTATTATTATTATTATTGTTGTATTTATTGTGTATAATACTCCTCAGGGGGCGTGTCCGAGCGTGTGATGGACAGAATTCGTTCTCCGGCGCTGAAGCTTCGTCGTAAACTCAGCCTAAAATCTCGGCGGGATCGCCACGGCAACAGTGGCCAGGACACGCCCCCCACCAGCCAGGACACGCCCCCGACGGACAGCTCCTCCCCCTCCAGGAAACGTCCAATCAGACGGCAGCACAGCAGCCGGAAAGGTGACTCTAGCAACAGCAACGCTAACGGGTCTGACGGCCGCCATTTTGAACTCCACCACCGACTCCACCACCGACTCCACCACCGACTCCACCACCGACTCCACCACGACCACCGACTCCACCACCGACTCCACCACCGACTCCACCACCGACTCCACCACCGACTCCACCACCGACTCCACCACCGACTCCACCACCGACTCCACCACGACCACCGACTCCACCACCGACTCCACCACCGACTCCACCACCGACTCCACCACCGACTCCACCACTGACTCCACCACCGACTCCACCACAACCACCGACTCCACCACAACCATTGACTCCACCACCGACTCCACCACGACCACCGACTCCACCACAACCACTGACTCCACCACCGACTCCACCACGACCACCGACTCCACCACGACCACCGACTCCACCACCGACTCCACCATGACCACCGACTCCACCACCGACTCCACCACGACCACCGACTCCACCACCGACTCCACCACCGACTCCACCATGACCACCGACTCCACCATGACCACCGACTCCACCACCGACTCCACCACCGACTCCACCACCGACTCCACCACGACCACCGACTCCACCACCGACTCCACCACAACCACCGACTCCACCACCGACTCCACCACGACCATCAACTCCACCACCGACTCCACCACAACCACCAACTCCACCACGACCACCGACTCCACCACCGACTCCACCACCGACTCCACCACCGACTCCACCACAACCACCGAATCCACCATGACCACTGACTCCACCACAACCACCAACTCCACCACGACTACCGACTCCACCACCGACTCCACCACGACCATCGACTCCACCACCGACTCCACCACAACCACCAACTCCACCACGACCACCGACTCCACCACCGACTCCACCATCGACTCAACCACCGACTCCACCACAACCACCGAATCCACCATGACCACTGACTCCACCACGACCACCGACTCCACCACAATCACCGACTCCACCACCGACTCCACCACCGACTCCACCACCGACTCCACCACCGACTCCACCACCGACTCCACCACAACCACCGACTCCACCACGACCACCGACTCCACCACGACCACCGACTCCACCACGACTCACCACCAATCCCACCACCGACCCACCACAACCACCGACCCACCAATCGACCACCACGACCATCGACTCCACCACCGACTCCACCACAACCACCGACTCCACCACCGACTCCACCACGACCAACGACTCCACCACCGACTCCACCACCGACTCCACCACCGACTCCACCACCGACTCCACCACGACCACCGACTCCACCACCGACTCCACCACGACCACCGACTCCACCACCGACTCCACCACCGACTCCACCACAACCACCGACTCCACCACCGACTCCACCACGACCACCGACTCCACCACGACCACCGACTCCACCACCGACTCCACCACCGACTCCACCACGACCACCGACTCCACCACCGACTCCACCACCGACTCCACCACGACCACCGACTCCACCACCGACTCCACCACCGACTCCACCACCCGACTCCACCACCGACTCCACCACCGACTCCACCACAACCACCGACTCCACCACGACCACCGACTCCACCACGACCACCGACTCCACCACGACCACCAACTCCACCACCGACTCCACCACAACCACCGACTCCACCACCGACTCCACCACGACCACCGACTCCACCACCGACTCCACCACCGACTCCACCACCACCGACTCCACCACCGACTCCACCACGACCACCGACTCCACCACGACCACCGACTCCACCACCGACTCCACCACCGACTCCACCACGACCACCGACTCCACCACCGACTCCACCACCGACTCCACCACAACCACCGACTCCACCACCGACTCCACCACCGACTCCACCACAACCACCGACTCCACCACAACCACCGACTCCACCACGACCACCGACTCCACCACCGACTCCACCACCGACTCCACCACCGACTCCACCACGACCACCGACTCCACCACCGACTCCACCACCGACTCCACCACAACCACCGACTCCACCACAAC
This sequence comes from Rhinogobius similis, assembly GCA_019453435.1. Classification (NCBI taxonomy): domain Eukaryota; kingdom Metazoa; phylum Chordata; class Actinopteri; order Gobiiformes; family Gobiidae; genus Rhinogobius; species Rhinogobius similis. The sequence continues at coordinate 34,130,800 of CM033636.1, read as the reverse complement.
CACCGACTCCACCACGACCACCGACTCCACCCCCGACTCCACCACGACCACCGACTCCACCACGACCACCGACTCCACCACGACCACCGACTCCACCACCGACTCCACCACCGACTCCACCATCACACTTCCTGTTGTCTTCAGGTCGCCACAGTGACGACGAGGAGCTGTCTCCGCGGCAACAGGTGACATCACAGCAGGGGGAGGAGCTAAGTCTCCACAGCCCCACCCACAGCCTGACAGGTGTCCTCACAGTGCACCTGCAGAAACTGAACCTGCCATTACACAGGTGAGTCTGAACCAGGACTAAACCAGGTCTGAACCAGGACTGAACCAGGTCTGAACCAGGACTAAACCAGGACTGAACCAGGTCTGAACCAGGACTGAACCTCACCACCACAGACCTGGTTCAGACCTGGTTCAGTCCTGGTTCAGACCTGGTTCAGACCTGGTTCAGTCCTGGTTCAGTCCTGGTTCAGACCTGGTTCAGTCCTGGTTCAGACCTGGTTCAGACCTGGTTCAGTCCTGGTTCAGTCCTGGTTCAGACCTGGTTCAGACCTGGTTCAGTCCTGGTTCAGACCTGGTTCAGACCTGGTTCAGACCTGGTTCAGTCCTGGTTCAGACCTGGTTCAGTCCTGGTTCAGACCTGGTTCAGTCCTGGTTCAGACCTGGTTCAGACCTGGTTCAGTCCTGGTTCAGTCCTGGTTCAGTCCTGGTTCAGACCTGGTTCAGTCCTGGTTCAGTCCTGGTTCAGTCCTGGTTCAGACCTGGTTCAGTCCTGGTTCAGTCCTGGTTCCGTGCCCTTGAGCAGCACACTTTGGGCGTGGCACTGACAGGTGTGTGCTGCAGGTCGGGTGTGTCCAGGTCTGTTTCCGTGGTGATGCAGGTGGATGATGTCATCAGGGCCCGCACCGCTGCCATGACGATGACAAGCCCCGCCTTCCGGCTCGACCACGCCTTCCACCTGCAGCTGGAGCGCGCTCAGACCCTGAAGGTCCTGGTCCTGAGCCGAGGTGAGAGTCCAGAGTCCAGACCCTTAACCCCGGTCCTAGTCCTGGTCCAAACCCCGTGTCCTCAAACCTGGT
>CM033636.1:34087215-34124715 GCA_019453435.1 Rhinogobius similis | reverse complement strand
TTTGTGTTTCAGTGTGTACTACAGTCGCTTGTGTTTCAGGTGTACTACAGTCGTTTGTGTTTCAGGTGTACTACAGTCGTTTGTGTTTCAGGTGTACTACAGTCGTTTGTGTTTCAGGTGTACTACAGTCGTTTGTGTTTCAGGTGTACTACAGTCGTTTGTGTTTCAGGTGTACTACAGTCGTTTGTGTTTCAGGTGTACTACAGTCGTTTGTGTTTCAGGTGTACTACAGTCGTTTGTGTTTCAGGTGTACTACAGTCGTTTGTGTTTCAGGTGTACTACAGTCGGTTGTGTTTCAGGTGTACTACAGTCGGTTGTGTTTCAGGTGTACTGAAGGATTACCTGCGCGAGCTTCCGTCTCCGCTCATCACGTCGTCTCTTTACGAAGCGGTGAAAGAGGTCATGACCTCTGAACCTTGTGTGACCTCTGACCCTGTCCAGCTGCTGCAGTGTCTCCCCCCAGTGCACAGGGTGAGAACTGCTGTCCTCTCTGTCTCCTCTCTCTGTCTCCTCTCTGTCTCTCTCTGTCTCCTCTCTGTCTCTCTCTCTGTCTCTCTGTCTCTCTGTCTCTCTCTCTGTCTCTCTGTCTCTGTCTCTCTGTCTCTCTGTCTCTCTCTCTGTCTCTCTGTCTCTGTCTCTCTGTCTCTCTGTCTCTCTCTCTGTCTCTCTGTCTCTGTCTCGCTGTCTCCTGTCTCCCTCTCGTCTCTGTCGTTGGTTAAAGTGTTCTCTCTTGTCTTTCGTAGGAGACCCTGTCCTTCCTGATGGACCACCTCGCGCTCGTTTCAAGTCTCAGCTCATTTAACAAAATGTCGGCTCAGAATCTGGCCGTTTGCTTCGGTCCCGTCCTATTCGTTCAGACCGACCAATGGGAACACAGCTCAGCAGTGAAGGACCAATCAGGGCAGAGTGTGGACTTTAAGCAGCACATCGAAGCACTGCACTTCCTCCTGAGGCACTGGCCCGGTACGAACAGCACACACACAGTCACGTGTTTTTAACGTGTTCTGTCACAATCACGTGTTTTTAACGTGTTCAGTCACAGTCACGTGTTTATAACGTGATCTGACACAATCACGTGTTTATGACGTGTTCTGTCACAGTCACGTGTTTATAACATGTTCTGTCACAATCACGTGTTTATAACGTGTTCTGTCACAATCACGTGTTTATGACGTGTTCTGACACAATCACGTGTTTATGACGTGTTCTGACACAATCACGTGTTTATGACGTGTTCTGACACAATCACGTGTTTATGACGTGTTCTGTCACAATCACGTGTTTATGACGTGTTCTGACACAATCACGTGTTTATGACGTGTTCTGTCACAGTCACGTGTTTATGACGTGTTCTGACACAATCACGTGTTTATGACGTGTTCTGTCACAGTCACGTGTTTATAACATGTTCTGTCACAATCACGTGTTTATAACGTGTTCTGTCACAATCACGTGTTTATGACGTGTTCTGACACAATCACGTGTTTATGACGTGTTCTGTCACAATCACGTGTTTATGACGTGTTCTGACACAATCACGTGTTTATGACGTGTTCTGTCACAATCACGTGTTTATGACGTGTTCTGACACAATCACGTGTTTATGACGTGTTCTGACACAATCACGTGTTTATAACATGTTCTGTCACAATCACGTGTTTATAACATGTTCTGTCACAATCACGTGTTTATAACATGTTCTGTCACAGTCACGTGTTTATAACATGTTCTGTCACAATCACGTGTTTATAACATGTTCTGTCACAATCACGTGTTTATAACGTGTTCTGTCACAATCACGTGTTTATAACATGTTCTGTCACAGTCACGTGTTTATGACGTGTTCTGTCACAATCACGTGTTTATAACATGTTCTGTCACAATCACGTGTTTATGACGTGTTCTGTCACAATCACGTGTTTATGACGTGTTCTGTCACAATCACGTGTTTATGACGTGTTCTGTCACAGTCACGTGTTTATGACGTGTTCTGACACAATCACGTGTTTATGACGTGTTCTGTGTGTTTGTGTTAGTCCCGCCTCCTCAGGTCGCACAGGAGGATGTGGGCAGGGCCAGACGGAGCTCACCCGAGGCAGTGGGTGGAGCTTTTCCTGAGCACCGGTGCAGGGGGCGGGACTTCAGACACAGACAGGCGGGAGACTGGAGCCAGTACCAGCAGAGGGCGCCAGGTCAGTGTTCAGACCAGTGGGCGGGGCTACCGCGCTCAAATTGAGCCGCCGACTGTAGCTGCCATGTTTGCAATCTGCTGCTGACCACTAGGGGCCGCTGTGGAAGTAGAATTATTCAATACAAGTCAATGGGGAGTTAGACGTTTGAAAACCTACTTTAGAGCCTGAGGCTCAGAATACGGCTTTGGTCTCAAACGTTAGCTTAGGGCTCTGTGACGTTAGCTTAGGGCTCTGTGACGTTAGCTTAGGGCTCTGTGACGTTAGCTTAGGGCTCTGTGACGTTAGCTTACGGCTCTGTGACGTTAGCTTACGGCTCTGTGACGTTAGCTTAGGGCTCTGTGACGTTAGCTTACGGCTCTGTGACGTTAGCTTACGGCTCTGGGACGTTAGCTACGGCTCTGTGGCGTTAGCTACGGCTCTGTGGCGTTAGCTTACGGCTCTGTGACGTTAGCTTACGGCTCTGGGGCGTTAGCTACGGCTCTGTGACGTGAGCGTACAGCTCTGTGAGGTTAGCTATCGGCTCTGTGTCGTTAGCTAAGGGCTCTGTGACGTTAGCTATCGGCTCTGTGACGTTAGCTCACGGCTCTGTGACGTTAGCTCACGGCTCTGTGACGTTAGCTTACGGCTCTGTGACATTAGCTCACGGCTCTGTGACGTTAGCTCACGGCTCTGTGACGTTAGCTTACGGCTCTGTGACGTTAGCTTAGGGCTCTGTGACGTTAGCTTACGGCTCTGTGATGGTAGCTGAGGGCTCTGTGACGTGAGCTTACGTCTCTGGGACGTTAGCTTACGGCTCTGTGACGTTAGCTTACGGCTCCGTGACGTTAGCTTACGGCTCTGTGACGTTAGCTTACGGCTCTGTGACGTTAGCTTACGGCTGGTTTAGCCTGTGATTGTTTAAAGTTCGTGCATATCTAATGAAGAAGGCGGGCTTTACGCGCCGGAAATGTCAGGGCGGAGCCATACACCTACGAGTGGGCGGTAACCATAGAGACAACGACGGCAGTACGTCAGCAAAAGGCCGCCCCAAAGTCGCCCTCCCCCCGCCTCCCCACCCAGGGGGGAGTGGTGGGGGCTAACCCGCGGCCATTTTGAATTCTCCATGACTGAGCCGCATTTTCATGAAAGGGGCGGAGCCACAACCGTCTGTCCACTATTGTTATGTCTGTGGTTCATCAGTGTTTGTGTGAGACGATGAAGCTGAGCCAGACACAGGCGCCAATGCTTCATATTAGGGGGCGTGGTCTGGTGTGGGGGGTGTGGTCTGGTGTGTGTGTGGGGGGGGGGGCATGGAGGCCCCTCCCCTGTGGGGCCAGGCTCCTCCCCCCAGGCTAGGCTCCTCCCTCTGGCTCGTGTCATGAAAGACTGACTGATGTTTAGAAAGTGAAGCGTCCTGACGACGTCTTCATCAGTGAATGTAGTGACTGTTGTGTTTTAAATGTTTTCAGTTCCCGTGTTCGAGGATCCGGGTTTGGACCTCGAAGATCCGGGTTCGGACCTCGAAGATCCTGGTTCGGACCTCAAGGATCCGGGTTTGGACCTTAATAATCCCGTCCTGGACTTTGAGGCTCCGTTTAACTGTCGCCTGAGTCTGAAGGACTTCGATCTACTCATCCAGGACTTCCACAGACAACTGAACCGGGTCTGAACCGGGTCTGAACCGGGTCTGAACCGGGTCCTGGTCCTGTCTGAACCGGGTCTGAGCTCTGTGCTGTTCCATAAACAGAAAAGGTTCTGACCCGGTGCCGTTCGGTACCACAGTGTCATTAATAATAATATGTTCTGGACCAGTGTTTGCACTTTTTGTTTTTGTCATAACTTTATTGAAGGCACTTCAACCAAAGACTGAAACGTCTCAAAAATAAAGCATTATTTTCACTTTTGTCTCATTCATTTTACGTCATGTGCTCCTGCTGCCCCCGGTGGTCCCTCTGGTCACTCTGGTCCCTCTGCTGCCCCCGGTGGTCACTCTGGTCACTCTGGTCCCTCTGCTGCCCCCGGTGGTCCCTCTGGTCACTCTGGTCCCTCTGCTGCCCCCGGTGGTCACTCTGGTCACTCTGGTCCCTCTGCTGCCCCCGGTGGTCACTCTGGTCCCTCTGCTGCCCCCGGTGGTCCCTCTGCTGCCCCCGGTGGTCACTCTGGTCCCTCTGCTGCCCCCGGTGGTCCCTCTGCTGCCCCCGGTGGTCCCTCTGCTGCCCCCGGCAACTGTTTAATGTCCCACAGTGAGGCTTTAACTCTGTTTAATGTGATAAATGTCCCACAGTGAGGCTTTAACTCTGTTTAATGTGATAAATGTCCCACAGTGAGGCTTTAACTCTGTTTAATGTGATAAATGTCCCACAGTGAGGCTTTAACTCTGGTAAATGTCCCACAGTGAGGCTTTAACTCTGTTTAATGTGATAAATGTCCCACAGTGAGGCTTTAACTCTGTTTAATGTGATAAATGTCCCACAGTGAGGCTTTAACTCTGTTTAATGTGATAAATGTCCCACAGTGAGGCTTTAACTCTGTTTAATGTGATAAATGTCCCACAGTGAGGCTTTAACTCTGTTTAATGTGATAAATGTCCCACAGTGGGGCTTTAACCCTGTTTAATGTGATAAATGTCCCACAGTGAGGCTTTAACTCTGTTTAATGTGATAAATGTCCCACAGTGGGGCTTTAACTCTGTTTAATGTGATAAATGTCCCACAGTGAGGCTTTAACTCTGTTTAATGTGATAAATGTCCCACAGTGGGGCTTTAACTCTGTTTAATGTGATAAATGTCCCACAGTGAGGCTTTAACTCTGTTTAATGTGATAAATGTCCCACAGTGAGGCTTTAACTCTGTTTAATGTGATAAATGTCCCACAGTGAGGCTTTAACTCTGTTTAATGTGGTAAATGTCCCACAGTGAGGCTTTAACTCTGGTAAATGTCCCACAGTGAGGCTTTAACCCTGTTTAATGTGATAAATGTCCCACAGTGAGGCTTTAACCCTGTTTAATGTGATAAATGTCCCACAGTGGGGCTTTAACTCTGGTAAATGTCCCACAGTGAGGCTTTAACTCTGTTTAATGTGATAAATGTCCCACAGTGGGGCTTTAACTCTTGCAGATTTACAGTTTTCAAACTTCGACACAAATAAAGAGTCAAAGACAGATTTCTTTATTCAAACTTTCAGGTGCATGTTACAGACCAATGGGAGCGGCCGGTTCAGAGCTCTGTGCTGTGATTGGACGAGGGGCAGGAAGTGAGGGGGCGTGGACAGGAAGTGGAGCGTTTTAGAAGCATTTGCGGTGAACGATGGACGGCCCGGCCTCGTCGTACTCCTGTTTACTGATCCACATCTGCTGAAACGTGGACAGAGACGCCAGGATGGAGCCGCCGATCCACACCGAGTACTTCCTCTCCGGCGGAGCGATGATCTGAGGAGCACAGACCGGGTCAGAACCGGGTCAGAACCGGGTCAGGACCGGGGCAGAACCGGGGCAGAACCGGGGCAGAACCAGGTCACAACCGGGTCAGAACCAGGTCAGGACCGGGTCACAACCGGGTCAGAACCAGGTCACAACCGGGTCAGAACCGGGGCAGGACCGGGGCAGGACCGGGGAAGAACCGGGTCAGAACCGGGTCAGAACCGAGAGAACCGGGTCAGAACCGGGTCAGAACCGGGTCAGAACCGGGTCAGGACCGGGTCAGGACCGGGGCAGAACCGGGTCAGAACCAGGTCACAACCGGGTCAGAACCGGGGAAGAACCGAGCTACAGGAGCTCGCTAGCTCAAGGTGAGCTAGCGGCTCACCTTGATCTTCATGGTGCTTCTGTTAGCTCCTGTTAGCTCCTGTTAGCTGGTGTTAGCGTGCTAGCGGCTCACCTTGATCTTCATGGTGCTGTGTTAGCTGGTGTTAGCTCCTGTTAGCGTGCTAGCGGCTCACCTTGATCTTCATGGTGCTGTGTTAGCTCCTGTTAGCTCCTGTTAGCTGGTGTTAGCGTGCTAGCGGCTCACCTTGATCTTCATGGTGCTCCTGTTAGCTGGTGTTAGCGTGCTAGCGGCTCACCTTGATCTTCATGGTGCTGGTGTTAGCTCCTGTTAGCTGGTGTTAGCGTGCTAGCGGCTCACCTTGATCTTCATGGTGCTGGTGTTAGCTGGTGTTAGCTCCTGTTAGCGTGCTAGCGGCTCACCTTGATCTTCATGGTGCTGGTGTTAGCTCCTGTTAGCTGGTGTTAGCGTGCTAGCGGCTCACCTTGATCTTCATGGTGCTGTTTTAGCTCCTGTTAGCTCCTGTTAGCGTGCTAGCGGCTCACCTTGATCTTCATGGTGCTGTGTTAGCTCCTGTTAGCTGGTGTTAGCGTGCTAGCGGCTCACCTTGATCTTCATGGTGCTGGTGTTAGCTCCTGTTAGCCCCTGTTAGCGTGCTAGCGGCTCACCTTGATCTTCATGGTGCTGGTGTTAGCTCCTGTTAGCTGGTGTTAGCGTGCTAGCGGCTCACCTTGATCTTCATGGTGCTCCTGTTAGCTGGTGTTAGCGTGCTAGCGGCTCACCTTGATCTTCATGGTGCTGGTGTTAGCTCCTGTTAGCTGGTGTTAGCGTGCTAGCGGCTCACCTTGATCTTCATGGTGCTGGTGTTAGCTCCTGTTAGCGTGCTAGCGGCTCACCTTGATCTTCATGGTGCTGTTTTAGCTCCTGTTAGCTGGTGTTAGCGTGCTAGCGGCTCACCTTGATCTTCATGGTGCTGGTGTTAATTCCTGTTAGCGTGCTAGCGGCTCACCTTGATCTTCATGGTGCTGGTGTTAGCTCCTGTTAGCTGGTGTTAGCGTGCTAGCGGCTCACCTTGATCTTCATGGTGCTGGTGTTAGCTCCTGTTAGCCCCTGTTAGCGTGCTAGCGGCTCACCTTGATCTTCATGGTGCTGGTGTTAGCTCCTGTTAGCTGGTGTTAGCGTGCTAGCGGCTCACCTTGATCTTCATGGTGCTGTGTTAGCTCCTGTTAGCTGGTGTTAGCGTGCTAGCGGCTCACCTTGATCTTCATGGTGCTGGGGGCTAGCGCGGTGATCTCCTTCTGCATGCGGTCGGCGATGCCGGGGTACATGGTGGTTCCTCCCGACAGGACGTTGTTGGCGTAAAGATCCTTCCGAATGTCGATGTCACATTTCATGATGCTGTTGTACGTCGTCTCATGGATCCCGGCCGACTCCATCCCTGACGAGTACAAATACTATGAGTACTACGAGTACTACGAGTACAAATACTACGAGTACTACGAGTACTACGAGTACTACGAGTACTACGAATACTACGAATACTACAAATACTACAAATACTACAAATACTACAAATACTACATATACTACGAATACTACGAATACTACGAGTACTACGAGTACTACAAATACTACGATTACTACTGTTTCTACAGATGTCCTCCCGTGTGTCCCACTTGTCCCAGATGCCCTCCCGTGTGTCCCACTTGTCCCAGATGCCCTCCCGTGTGTCCCACATGTCCCAGATGCCCTCCCGTGTGTCCCAGATGCCCTCCCGTGTGTCCCACTTGTCCCAGATGTCCTCCCGTGTGTCCCACTTGTCCCAGATGCCCTCCCGTGTGTCCCACATGTCCCAGATGCCCTCCCGTGTGTCCCAGATGCCCTCCCGTGTGTCCCACATGTCCCAGATGCCCTCCCGTGTGTCCCACATGTCCCAGATGTCCTCCCGTGTGTCCCACTTGTCCCAGATGCCCTCCCGTGTGTCCCGTGTGTCCCAGATGCCCTCCCGTGTCCCTCTTGTCCCAGATGCCCTCCCGTGTGTCCCACATGTCCCAGATGCCCTCCCGTGTGTCCCACTTGTCCCAGATGCCCTCCCGTGTGTCCCAGATGCCCTCCCGTGTGTCCCACATGTCCCAGATGCCCTCCCGTGTGTCCCGTGTGTCCCAGATGCCCTCCCGCGTGTCCCAGATGCCCTCCCGTGTGTCCTGTTTGTCCCAGATGCCCTCCCGTGTGTCCCAGATGCCCTCCCGTGTCCCACATGTCCCAGATGCCCTCCCGTGTGTCCCACATGTCCCAGATGCCCTCCCGTGTGTCCCACATGTCCCAGATGCCCTCCCGTGTGTCCCAGATGCCCTCCCGTGTGTCCCACATGTCCCAGATGCCCTCCCGTGTGTCCCAGATGCCCTCCCGTGTGTCCCAGATGCCCTCCCGTGTGTCCCAGATGCCCTCCCGTCTGTCCCAGATGCCCTCCCGTGTGTCCCACATGTCCCAGATGCCCTCCCGTGTGTCCCACTTGTCCCAGATGCCCTCCCGTGTGTCCCACATGTCCCAGATGCCCTCCCGTGTGTCCCACTTGTCCCAGATGCCCTCCCGTGTGTCCCACTTGTCCCAGATGCCCTCCCGTGTGTCCCACATGTCCCAGATGCCCTCCCGTGTGTCCCACATGTCCCAGATGCCCTCCCGTGTGTCCCACTTGTCCCAGATGCCCTCCCGTGTGTCCCACATGTCCCAGATGCCCTCCCGTCTGTCCCAGATGCCCTCCTGTGTGTCCCACATGTCCCAGATGCCCTCCCGTGTGTCCCATGTCCCAGATGCCCTCCGTGTGTCCCATGTCCCAGATGTCCTCCGTGTGTCCCACTTGTCCCAGATGCCCCCGTGTGTCCCAGATGTCCCAGATGCCCTCCCGTGTGTCCCACATGTCCCAGATGCCCTCCCGTGTGTCCCAGATGTCCCAGATGCCCTCCCGTGTGTCCCAGATGTCCCAGATGCCCTCCCGTGTGTCCCAGATGTCCCAGATGTCCTCCCGTGTGTCCCACATGTCCCAGATGCCCTCCCGTGTGTCCCACATGTCCCAGATGCCCTCCCGTGTGTCCCACATGTCCCAGATGTCCTCCCGTGTGTCCCACGTGTCCCAGATGCCCTCCCGTGTGTCCCAGATGTCCCAGATGCCCTCCCGTGTGTCCCACATGTCCCAGATGCCCTCCCGTGTCCCAGATGCCCTCCCGTGTGTCCCACATGTCCCAGATGCCCTCCCGTGTGTCCCAGATGCCCTCCCGCGTGTCCCACATGTCCCAGATGCCCTCCCGCGTGTCCCACATGTCCCAGATGCCCTCCCGTGTGTCCCACATGTCCCAGATGCCATCCCGTGTGTCCCAGATGCCCTCCGTGTGTCCCACATGTCCCAGATGCGCTCCGTGTGTCCCAGATGCCCTCCCGCGTGTCCCAGATGCCCTCCCGTGTGTCCCAGATGCCCTCCCGTCTGTCCCAGATGCCCTCCCGTGTGTCCCACATGTCCCAGATGCCCTCCCGTCTGTCCCAGATGTCCTCCCGTGTGTCCCACATGTCCCAGATGCCCTCCCGCGTGTCCCACATGTCCCAGATGCCCTCCCGTGTGTCCAAGGTGTCCCAGCTGCCCTCCCTTGTGTCCCACTTGTCCCAGATGCCCTCCCGTGTGTCCCACTTGTCCCAGATGCCCTCCCGTGTGTCCCTCATGTCCCAGATGCCCTCCCGTGTGTCCCACTTGTCCCAGATGCCCTCCCGTGTGTCCCAGATGCCCTCCCGTGTGTCCCACATGTCCCAGATGCCCTCCCGCGTGTCCCACATGTCCCAGATGCCCTCCCGTGTGTCCCACTTGTCCCAGATGCCCTCCCGTGTGTCCCACATGTCCCAGATGCCCTCCCGTGTGTCCCAGATGCCCTCCCGTGTGTCCCACATGTCCCAGATGCCCTCCCGTGTGTCCCAGATGTCCCAGATGCCCTCCCGTGTGTCCCAGATGCCCTCCCGTGTGTCCCACATGTCCCAGATGCCCTCCCGTGTGTCCCACATGTCCCAGATGCCCTCCCGTGTGTCCCACATGTCCCAGATGCCCTCCCGTGTGTCCCAGATGCCCTCCCGTGTGTCCCAGATGTCCCAGATGCCCTCCCGTGTGTCCCAGATGTCCCAGATGCCCTCCCGTGTGTCCCAGATGTCCCAGATGCCCTCCCGTGTGTCCCAGATGTCCCAGATGTCCTCCCGTGTGTCCCGTGTGTCCCAGATGCCCTCCCGTGTGTCCCACATGTCCTCCCGTGTGTCCCGTGTGTCCCAGATGTCCTCCCGTGTGTCCCAGATGTCCTCCCGTGTGTCCCACATGTCCCAGATGCCCTCCCGTGTGTCCCACATGTCCCAGATGCCCTCCCGTGTGTCCCACATGTCCCAGATGCCCTCCCGTCCCGTACCGATGAAGGACGGCTGGAAGAGCGTTTCGGGGCATCTGAAGCGCTCGTTGCCGATGGTGATGACCTGACCGTCCGGGAGCTCGTAGCTTTTCTCCAGAGACGACGACGTGGCGGCGGTTCCCATCTCGTTCTCGAAGTCCAGCGCCACGTAACACAGCTTCTCCTTAATGTCCCTCACGATCTCACGCTCCGCTGGAACCAGAGCGCAGGAGAAGTCAGAACATGGAGGAGAACGTGGAGGAGAACGTGGAGGAGAACGTGGAGGAGAACATGGAGGAGAACATGGAGGAGAACATGGAGGAGAACGTGGAGGAGAACGTGGAGGAGAACCAGGCAGAACATGGAGGAGAACATGGAGGAGAACATGGAGGAGAACCAGTCAGAACATACAGGAGAACATACAGGAGAACATGGAGGAGAACATGGAGGAGAACCAGTCAGAACATACAGGAGAACATACAGGAGAACATGGAGGAGAACCAGTCAGAACATGGAGGAGAACATGGAGGAGAACGTGGAGGAGAACATGGAGGAGAACATGGAGGAGAACGTGGAGGAGAACATGGAGGAGAACGTGGAGGAGAACATGGAGGAGAACGTGGAGGAGAACATGGAGGAGAACATGGAGGAGAACGTGGAGGAGAACATACAGGAGAACGAGGAGGAGAACATGGAGGAGAACATGGAGGAGAACGTGGAGGAGAACCAGTCAGAACATACAGGAGAACATACAGGAGAACATGGAGGAGAACATGGAGGAGAACATGGAGGAGAACGTGGAGGAGAACGTGGAGGAGAACATGGAGGAGAACGTGGAGGAGAACGTGGAGGAGAACGTGGAGGAGAACATGGAGGAGAACCAGTCAGAACATGGAGGAGAACATGGAGGAGAACATGGAGGAGAACATGGAGGAGAACATACAGGAAAACATGGAGGAGAACATGGAGGAGAACATGGAGGAGAACGTGAAGGAGAACATACAGGAGAACATGGAGGAGAACATGGAGGAGAACATGGAGGAGAACGTGAAGGAGAACATACAGGAGAACATGGAGGAGAACATGGAGGAGAACATGGAGGAGAACCAGTCAGAACATGGAGGAGAATGTGGAGGAGAACATCCAGGAGAACATGGAGGGACATTCTTCTTCTCATGTTCTTCTAATGTTCTTTTATCGTGTTCTTCTTGTGTTGTTCTCATGTTGATCTCATGTTCTGCTCGTGTTCTGCTCATGTTCTGCTCATGTTCTGCTCATGTTCTCCTCATGTTCTTCTTGTGTTCTTCTCATGTTCTTCTCATGTTCTTCTCGTGTTCTTCTCATGTTCTGCTCATGTTCTTCTCGTGTTCTGCTCATGTTCTGCTCATGTTCTTCTCATGTTCTTCTCATGTTCTGCTCATGTTCTTCTCATGTTCTGCTCATGTTCTCCTCATGTTCTGCTCATGTTCTGCTCATGTTCTTCTCATGTTCTGCTCATGTTCTTCTCATGTTCTGCTCATGTTCTGCTCGTGTTCTTCTCATGTTCTGCTCATGTTCTGCTCATGTTCTTCTCATGTTCTTCTCATGTTCTTCTCGTGTTCTTCTCGTGTTCTCCTCATGTTCTGCTCATGTTCTGCTCATGTTCTTCTCGTGTTCTGCTCATGTTCTTCTCATGTTCTTCTCATGTTCTTCTCGTGTTCTTCTCGTGTTCTGCTCATGTTCTGCTCATGTTCTGCTCATGTTCTGCTCATGTTCTGCTCATGTTCTGCTCATGTTCTTCTCGTGTTCTTCTCATGTTCTCCTCATGTTCTCCTCATGTTCTGCTCATGTTCTGCTCATGTTCTTCTCGTGTTCTGCTCATGTTCTGCTCATGTTCTTCTCATGTTCTGCTCATGTTCTTCTCATGTTCTTCTCATGTTCTGCTCATGTTCTTCTCATGTTCTGCTCATGTTCTTCTCATGTTCTTCTCATGTTCTGCTCATGTTCTTCTCATGTTCTGCTCATGTTCTTCTCATGTTCTTCTCATGTTCTGCTCATGTTCTGCTCATGTTCTTCTCATGTGTTACCTGTGGTCACAAAGCTGTAGCCGCGCTCCGTGAGGATCTTCATCAGATAGTCCGTGAGGTCTCGTCCTGCCAGGTCCAGCCTCATGATGGCGTGAGGCAGAGCGTAGCCCTCGTAGATCGGAACGTTATGAGTCACTCCATCTCCACTGTCCAGAACAATCCCTGGAAGGACCACAGAGGAACCAGTGAAGAACCAGTGAAGGACCAGTGAAGGACCAGTGAAGAACCACAGAGGAACCAGTGAAGAACCAGTGAAGGACCAGTGAAGAACCAGTGAAGGACCAGTGAAGGACCAGTGAAGGACCAGTGAAGGACCAGTGAAGGACCAGTGAAGGACCAGTGAAGGACCAGTGAAGGACCAGTGAAGGACCAGTGAAGGACCAGTGAAGAACCAGTGAAGGACCAGTGAAGGACCAGTGAAGGACCAGTGAAGAACCAGTGAAGGACCAGTGAAGGACCAGTGAAGGACCACAGAGGAACCAGTGAAGAACCAGTGAAGGACCAGTGAAGAACCACAGAGGTCTGGTCCTGGTCCTGGTCTGGTCCTGGTCTAGTCCTGGTCCTGGTCCTGGTCCTGGTCTGGTCTCAGTCCTGGTCTCAGTCCTGGTCTCAGCCCTGGTCCTGGTCCTGGTCCTGGTCCTGGTCCTGGTCCTGGTCCTGGTCTGGTCCTGGTCCTGGTCCTGGTCCTGGTCCTGGTCCTGGTCTGGTCTCAGTCCTGGTCCTGGTCCTGGTCCTGGTCCTGGTCCTGGTCTGGTCTCAGTCCTGGTCCTGGTCCTGGTCCTGGTCCTGGTCCTGGTCCTGGTCCTGGTCTGGTCCTGGTCCTGGTCCTGGTCCTGGTCTGGTCCTGGTCCTGGTCTGGTCCTGGTCCTGGTCCTGGTCCTGGTCTGGTCCTGGTCCTGGTCTGGTCCTGGTCCTGGTCTGGTCCTGGTCCTGGTCTGGTCCTGGTGCTGGTCCTGGTCCTGGTCTGGTCCTGGTCCTGGTCCTGGTCTGGTCCTGGTCTCAGCCCTGGTCCTGGTCCTGGTCCTGGTCCTGGTCCTGGTCCTGGTCTGGTCCTGGTCCTGGTCCTGGTCTGGTCCTGGTCTCAGCCCTGGTCCTGGTCCTGGTCCTGGTCCCGGTCCCGGTCTCAGTCCTGGTCCTGGTCTCTGGTCCTGGTCCTGGTCCTGACCTGTGGTCCGTCCTGAGGCGTACAGGGACAGTACGGCTTGGATGGCGACGTACATGGCCGGGACGTTGAACGTCTCAAACATGATCTGAAACGAGACTTAGATTTAGACTCTTCACATGAACCCTTTAACCCTTTAAAGGAGTTAAAGGAGTTATAGGGTTAACCCTATAACCCCTTTAACCCTATAACCCCTTTAACCCCTTTAAAGGGGTTATAGGGTTAAAGGGGTTAAAGGGTTTAAAGGGGTTAAAGGGTTTAAAGGGGTTAAAGGGGTTATAGGGTTAAAGGGGTTAAAGGGTTTAAAGGGGTTATAGGGGTTAAAGGGTTAAAGGGGTTAAAGGGTTTAAAGGGGTTATAGGGGTTAAAGGGGTTGGTCAGTGGTTAACCCTTGGTCAGTGGTTGGTCAGTGGTTAACCTTGGTCAGTGGTTGGTCAGTGGTTTAGTTTAAAGGGTGGTTGGTCAGTGGTTGGTCAGTGGTCAGTGGTTGGTGAGTGGTTGTGGTCAGTGGTTGGTCAGTGGTTAGTCAGTGGGTCAGGGGTTGGTCAGTGGTCGGTCAGTGGTCAGTGGTTGTGGTTGGTCAGTGGTCAGTGGTTGTGGTTGGTCAGTGGTTGGTCAGTGGTTGGTCAGTGGTCAGTGATTGGTCAGTAGTTGGTCATTGGTTGTGGTTGGTCAGTGGTCAGTGGTTGGTCAGTGGTTGTGGTTGGTCAGTGGCCAGTGGTCAGTGGTTGTGTGTGGTTGTGGTTGGTCAGTGGTCAGTGGTCAGTGATTGGTCAGTAGTTGGTCATTGGTTGTGGTTGGTCAGTGGTTGGTCAGTGGTCAGTGGTTGGTCAGTGGTCGGTCAGTGGTCAGTGGTTGTGGTTGGTCAGTGGTCGGTCAGTGGTTGGTCAGTGGTTGGTCAGTGGTCAGTGGTTGTGGTTGGTCAGTGGTCGGTCAGTGGTCAGTGGTTGGTCAGTGGTTGGTCAGTGGTTGTGGTTGGTCAGTGGTAGGTCAGTGGTCAGTGGTTGGTCAGTGGTCGGTCAGTGGTCAGTGGTTGGTCAGTGGTTGTGGTTGGTCAGTGGTCTGTGGTTGTGTGTGGTTGTGGTTGGTCAGTGGTCAGTGATTGGTCAGTGGTCAGTGGTCAGTGGTTGGTCAGTGGTTGTGTGTGGTTGTGGTTGGTCAGTGGTTGTGGTTGGTCAGTGGTTGGTCAGTGGTCAGTGATTGGTCAGTGGTTGTGGTTGGTCAGTGGTCAGTGGTTGTGGTTGGTCAGTGGTCAGTGGTTGTGGTTGGTCAGTGGTCAGTGGTTGTGGTTGGTCAGTGGTCAGTGGTTGGTCAGTGGTCGGTCAGTGGTCAGTGGTTGTGGTTGGTCAGTGGTCGGTCAGTGGTTGTGGTTGGTCAGTGGTTGGTCAGTGGGTCAGGGGTTGGTCAGTGGTTGGTCAGTGGTTGTGGTTGGTCAGTGGTTGGTCAGTGGTTGTGGTTGGTCAGTGGTTGGTCAGTGGTCAGTGGTTGGTCAGTGGTTGGTCAGTGGTTGTCACCTGGGTCATCTTCTCGCGGTTGGCCTTGGGGTTGAGTGGAGCTTCTGTGAGGAGAGTGGGATGTTCTTCAGGAGCCACTCGCAGCTCGTTATAAAACGAGTGATGCCAAATCTGAAACAACAGCAATAGTAGTACTTGTAGAAGTACATGTAGTAGTAGTACATATAGTAGTACATGTAGTAGTACATGTAGTAGTACATGTAGTAGTACATGTAGTAGTACATGTAGTAGTAGTATATGTAGTAGTACATGTAGTAGTACATGTAGTAGTACATGTAGTAGTACATGTAGTAGTAGTATATGTAGTAGTACATGTAGTAGTACATGTAGTAGTACATGTAGTAGTAGTATATGTAGTAGTACATGTAGTAGTACATGTAGTAGTAATAGTGCTTGTGGTACTTGTGATACGTGTGGTACTTGTGGTACTTGTAGTACTTGTAGTACTTGTAGTACTTGTGGTACTGGTACCTTCTCCATGTCGTCCCAGTTGGTGATGATCCCGTGCTCGATGGGATATTTCAGAGTCAGAATTCCTCTTTTACTTTGAGCCTCGTCTCCAACGTAACTGTCCTTCTGCCCCATCCCCACCATCACGCCCTGCAAGACCAGACCGGGTCAGAACCAGAGCAGAACCAGAGCAGAACCAGAGCAGAACCAGAGCAGAACCAGACCAGAACCAGGTCTAAACCCGGTCTAAGGGGGTCTCACCTGGTGCCGGGGCCGGCCCACGATGGAGGGAAACACGGCTCTCGGAGCGTCGTCTCCGGCGAATCCGGCTTTACACAAACCTGAGCCGTTGTCACAGACCAGCGCGGTGCTCTCCTCCTCGTCACACATGTTTGGACTGAAGCGGGACTAGAACAGGACTAGAACAGGACCAGGACTAGGACTAGGACGGGACTAGAACAGGGCCGGGACACGACTGGGACTACTGCAGGACCAGGACTACAGCGGGATGGGACCAGGACTGGGACGAGGACCAGGACTGCGCTGGATCTCTGTGAAGAGAAAAGAGTCCGTGTAATTCCTCCCGCGTCCAGCAGGGTGCATCACAGAAAAGGTTTCATCTGGACAGTTTTGAATCTGAAAGTCCTCAATCAGTGAACTCTGATTTATGCTAATCTGAGCTGTGTAAGCCCCGCCCACAGGGAGGAGTCCCTGATAATGGACTGTCTTTGTTAAACTGTGTGTTTAGCCTGTTTCACCTGAAGCTAATCTTTTCTCTGATGTTAGCGGTGAACGGTGCTATTGTTAGCATCGGTTCTGATAGGTCAGAATCCTAAACCATCATTTCTCTCTTTCCACAAAAAATGTTCTCAGAATCTTCTCCTCACCGTCTTCAAACGACTGCTTTGTGTCAGGTGTACTGCACTCTGAGGTCCTGGTGTTGTGTGTCATGTACTGCACTCTGAGGTCCTGGTGTTGTGTGTCAGATGTACTGCACTCTGAGGTCCTGGTGTTGTGTGTCAGATGTACTGCACTCTGAGGTCCTGGTGTTGTGTGTCAGATGTACTGCACTCTGAGGTCCTGGTGTTGTGTGTCAGATGTACTGCACTCTGAGGTCCTGGTGTTGTGTGTCAGATGTACTGCACTCTGAGGTCCTGGTGTTGTGTGTTTGTCAGATGTACTGCACTCTGAGGTCCTGGTGTTGTGTGTCAGATGTACTGCACTCTGAGGTCCTGGTGTTGTGTGTCAGATGTACTGCACTCTGAGGTCCTGGTGTTGTGTGTCATGTACTGCACTCTGAGGTCCTGGTGTTGTGTGTTTGTCAGATGTACTGCACTCTGAGGTCCTGGTGTTGTGTGTCATGTACTGCACTCTGAGGTCCTGGTGTTGTGTGTCAGATGTACTGCACTCTGAGGTCCTGGTGTTGTGTGTCATGTACTGCACTCTGAGGTCCTGGTGTTGTGTGTCAAAAACTGCACTCTGAGGTCCTGGTGTTGTGTGTCAGATGTACTGCACTCTGAGGTCCTGGTGTTGTGTGTCGAGATGTACTGCACTCTGAGGTCCTGGTGTTGTGTGTCAGATGTACTGCACTCTGAGGTCCTGGTGTTGTGTGTCAGATGTACTGCACTCTGAGGTCCTGGTGTTGTGTGTCAGATGTACTGCACTCTGAGGTCCTGGTGTTGTGTGTCAGATGTACTGCACTCTGAGGTCCTGGTGTTGTGTGTCAGATGTACTGCACTCTGAGGTCCTGGTGTTGTGTGTCATGTACTGCACTCTGAGGTCCTGGTGTTGTGTGTCATGTACTGCACTCTGAGGTCCTGGTGTTGTGTGTCAGATGTACTGCACTCTGAGGTCCTGGTGTTGTGTGTCAGATGTACTGCACTCTGAGGTCCTGGTGTTGTGTGTTTGTCAGATGTACTGCACTCTGAGGTCCTGGTGTTGTGTGTCAGATGTACTGCACTCTGAGGTCCTGGTGTTGTGTGTCAGATGTACTGCACTCTGAGGTCCTGGTGTTGTGTGTCAGATGTACTGCACTCTGAGGTCCTGGTGTTGTGTGTCAGATGTACTGCACTCTGAGGTCCTGGTGTTGTGTGTCAGATGTACTGCACTCTGAGGTCCTGGTGTTGTGTGTCAGATGTACTGCACTCTGAGGTCCTGGTGTTGTGTGTCATGTACTGCACTCTGAGGTCCTGGTGTTGTGTGTCAGATGTACTGCACTCTGAGGTCCTGGTGTTGTGTGTCAGATGTACTGCACTCTGAGGTCCTGGTGTTGTGTGTCAGATGTACTGCACTCTGAGGTCCTGGTGTTGTGTGTCAGATGTACTGCACTCTGAGGTCCTGGTGTTGTGTGTCAGATGTACTGCACTCTGAGGTCCTGGTGTTGTGTGTCAGATGTACTGCACTCTGAGGTCCTGGTGTTGTGTGTCAGATGTACTGCACTCTGAGGTCCTGGTGTTGTGTGTCAGATGTACTGCACTCTGAGGTCCTGGTGTTGTGTGTCAGATGTACTGCACTCTGAGGTCCTGGTGTTGTGTGTCAGATGTACTGCACTCTGAGGTCCTGGTGTTGTGTGTCAGATGTACTGCACTCTGAGGTCCTGGTGTTGTGTGTCAGATGTACTGCACTCTGAGGTCCTGGTGTTGTGTGTCAGATGTACTGCACTCTGAGGTCCTGGTGTTGTGTGTCAGATGTACTGCACTCTGAGGTCCTGGTGTTGTGTGTCAGATGTACTGCACTCTGAGGTCCTGGTGTTGTGTGTCAGATGTACTGCACTCTGAGGTCCTGGTGTTGTGTGTCAGATGTACTGCACTCTGAGGTCCTGGTGTTGTGTGTCAGATGTACTGCACTCTGAGGTCCTGGTGTTGTGTGTCAGATGTACTGCACTCTGAGGTCCTGGTGTTGTGTGTCATGTACTGCACTCTGAGGTCCTGGTGTTGTGTGTCAGATGTACTGCACTCTGAGGTCCTGGTGTTGTGTGTCAGATGTACTGCACTCTGAGGTCCTGGTGTTGTGTGTCAGATGTACTGCACTCTGAGGTCCTGGTGTTGTGTGTCAGATGTACTGCACTCTGAGGTCCTGGTGTTGTGTGTCATGTACTGCACTCTGAGGTCCTGGTGTTGTGTGTCAGATGTACTGCACTCTGAGGTCCTGGTGTTGTGTGTCAGATGTACTGCACTCTGAGGTCCTGGTGTTGTGTGTCATGTACTGCACTCTGAGGTCCTGGTGTTGTGTGTCATGCACTGCACTCTGAGGTCCTGGTGTTGTGTGTCAGATGTACTGCACTCTGAGGTCCTGGTGTTGTGTGTCAGATGTACTGCACTCTGAGGTCCTGGTGTTGTGTGTCAGATGTACTGCACTCTGAGGTCCTGGTGTTGTGTGTCAGATGTACTGCACTCTGAGGTCCTGGTGTTGTGTGTCAGATGTACTGCACTCTGAGGTCCTGGTGTTGTGTGTCATGTACTGCACTCTGAGGTCCTGGTGTTGTGTGTCATGTACTGCACTCTGAGGTCCTGGTGTTGTGTGTCAGATGTACTGCACTCTGAGGTCCTGGTGTTGTGTGTCAGATGTACTGCACTCTGAGGTCCTGGTGTTGTGTGTCAGATGTACTGCACTCTGAGGTCCTGGTGTTGTGTGTCAGATGTACTGCACTCTGAGGTCCTGGTGTTGTGTGTCAGATGTACTGCACTCTGAGGTCCTGGTGTTGTGTGTCAGATGTACTGCACTCTGAGGTCCTGGTGTTGTGTGTTTGTCAGATGTACTGCACTCTGAGGTCCTGGTGTTGTGTGTCAGATGTACTGCACTCTGAGGTCCTGGTGTTGTGTGTCAGATGTACTGCACTCTGAGGTCCTGGTGTTGTGTGTCAGATGTACTGCACTCTGAGGTCCTGGTGTTGTGTGTCAGATGTACTGCACTCTGAGGTCCTGGTGTTGTGTGTCAGATGTACTGCACTCTGAGGTCCTGGTGTTGTGTGTCAGATGTACTGCACTCTGAGGTCCTGGTGTTGTGTGTCATGTACTGCACTCTGAGGTCCTGGTGTTGTGTGTTTGTCAGATGTACTGCACTCTGAGGTCCTGGTGTTGTGTGTCATGTACTGCACTCTGAGGTCCTGGTGTTGTGTGTCAGATGTACTGCACTCTGAGGTCCTGGTGTTGTGTGTGATGTACTGCACTCTGAGGTCCTGGTGTTGTGTGTCAGATGTACTGCACTCTGAGGTCCTGGTGTTGTGTGTCAGATGTACTGCACTCTGAGGTCCTGGTGTTGTGTGTCAGATGTACTGCACTCTGAGGTCCTGGTGTTGTGTGTCAGATGTACTGCACTCTGAGGTCCTGGTGTTGTGTGTCATGTACTGCACTCTGAGGTCCTGGTGTTGTGTGTCAGATGTACTGCACTCTGAGGTCCTGGTGTTGTGTGTCAGATGTACTGCACTCTGAGGTCCTGGTGTTGTGTGTCAGATGTACTGCACTCTGAGGTCCTGGTGTTGTGTGTCAGATGTACTGCACTCTGAGGTCCTGGTGTTGTGTGTCAGATGTACTGCACTCTGAGGTCCTGGTGTTGTGTGTCAGATGTACTGCACTCTGAGGTCCTGGTGTTGTGTGTCAGATGTACTGCACTCTGAGGTCCTGGTGTTGTGTGTCAGATGTACTGCACTCTGAGGTCCTGGTGTTGTGTGTCAGATGTACTGCACTCTGAGGTCCTGGTGTTGTGTGTCAGATGTACTGCACTCTGAGGTCCTGGTGTTGTGTGTCAGATGTACTGCACTCTGAGGTCCTGGTGTTGTGTGTCAGATGTACTGCACTCTGAGGTCCTGGTGTTGTGTGTTTCAGATGTACTGCACTCTGAGGTCCTGGTGTTGTGTGTCATGTACTGCACTCTGAGGTCCTGGTGTTGTGTGTCAGATGTACTGCACTCTGAGGTCCTGGTGTTGTGTGTCAGATGTACTGCACTCTGAGGTCCTGGTGTTGTGTGTCAGATGTACTGCACTCTGAGGTCCTGGTGTTGTGTGTCAGATGTACTGCACTCTGAGGTCCTGGTGTTGTGTGTCATGTACTGCACTCTGAGGTCCTGGTGTTGTGTGTCAGATGTACTGCACTCTGAGGTCCTGGTGTTGTGTGTCAGATGTACTGCACTCTGAGGTCCTGGTGTTGTGTGTCAGATGTACTGCACTCTGAGGTCCTGGTGTTGTGTGTCAGATGTACTGCACTCTGAGGTCCTGGTGTTGTGTGTCAGATGTACTGCACTCTGATGACCTGTTGTTGTGTGTCAGATGTACTGCACTCTGAGGTCCTGGTGTTGTGTGTCAGATGTACTGCACTCTGAGGTCCTGGTGTTGTGTGTCAGATGTACTGCACTCTGAGGTCCTGGTGTTGTGTGTCAGATGTACTGCACTCTGAGGTCCTGGTGTTGTGTGTCAGATGTACTGCACTCTGAGGTCCTGGTGTTGTGTGTCAGATGTACTGCACTCTGAGGTCCTGGTGTTGTGTGTCAGATGTACTGCACTCTGAGGTCCTGGTGTTGTGTGTCAGATGTACTGCACTCTGAGGTCCTGGTGTTGTGTGTCAGATGTACTGCACTCTGAGGTCCTGGTGTTGTGTGTCAGATGTACTGCACTCTGAGGTCCTGGTGTTGTGTGTCAGATGTACTGCACTCTGAGGTCCTGGTGTTGTGTGTCATGTACTGCACTCTGAGGTCCTGGTGTTGTGTGTCAGATGTACTGCACTCTGAGGTCCTGGTGTTGTGTGTCAGATGTACTGCACTCTGAGGTCCTGGTGTTGTGTGTCAGATGTACTGCACTCTGAGGTCCTGGTGTTGTGTGTCAGATGTACTGCACTCTGAGGTCCTGGTGTTGTGTGTCATGTACTGCACTCTGAGGTCCTGGTGTTGTGTGTCATGTACTGCACTCTGAGGTCCTGGTGTTTGAGGTCCTTGTTTAATGTAAACAGGGATGTCATTTTGTCTAAAAATCCCTTTTTTCAGACAAACCAGACACTTTAGAGACACAGCACTGGACCAGGTCTGGACCAGGTCTGGACCAGGTCTGGACCAGGTCTGGACCAGGTCTGTGGTTGTTCAGATTCACAAAATGACAAACGAGTCCCATAACCCAAAACTCCCCTCTCCCCCCCTCCTCCCTCTCTCCCCTCTTCCCCCTCCCCCTCTGTATAATTCCTGGTCCATATTTGGTCGTGTGCTGCTCCTGAGCTTCTGATCAGCTCCATATTTGGATCTGTTACTGTTTCTGCAACATCTCTGTCTGGACTTAGACCCGGTCCTGGTCTGGACTTAGACCCGGTCCTGGTCTGGACTTAGACCCGGTCCTGGTCTGGACTTAGACCCGGTCCTGGTCTGGACTTAGTTGGAGGTTTCATGGAGAGAGTCTACGTCTGAGTCTGAACCAGAACCAAACCAGAACCAAACCAGGACCAAACCAGGACCAAACCAGAACCAAACCAGGACCAAACCAGGACCAAACCAGAACCAAACCAGAACCAAACCAGAACCAAACCAGAACCAAACCAGGTCTAAACCAGAACCAAACCAGAACCAAACCAGAACCAAACCAGGACCAAACCAGAACCAAACCAGAACCAAACCGGGACCAAACCGGGACCAAACCAGGACCAAACCAGAACCAAACCAGGACCAAACCAGGACCAAACCAGAACCAAACCAGGACCAAACCAGAACCAAACCAGGACCAAACCAGGACCAAACCAGGACTAAACCAGAACCAAACCAGAACCAAACCAGGACCAAACCAGAACTAAACCAGGACCAAACCAGGTCTAAACCAGAACCAAACCAGGTCTAAACCAGGACCAAACCAGAACTAAACCAGGTTCAAACCAGAACCAAACCAGAACTAAACCAGGACCAAACCAGGTCTAAACCAGAACCAAACCAGGTCTAAACCAGGACCAAACCAGGACTAAACCAGAACCAAACCAGGCCTTAACCAGAACTAAACCAGGACCAAACCAGGTCTAAACCAGGACCAAACCAGGACCAAACCAGAACTAAACCAGGACCAAACCAGGTCTAAACCAGAACCAAACCAGGTCTAAACCAGGACCAAACCAGGACTAAACCAGAACCAAACCAGGCCTTAACCAGAACTAAACCAGGACCAAACCAGGTCTAAACCAGGACCAAACCAGGACCAAACCAGAACTAAACCAGGACCAAACCAGGTCTAAACCAGAACCAAACCAGAACTAAACCAGGTTCAAACCAGGTTCAAACCAGAACTAAACCAGGACCAAACCAGGTCTAAACCAGAACCAAACCAGAACTAAACCAGGTTCAAACCAGGTTCAAACCAGAACTAAACCAGGACCAAACCAGGTCTAAACCAGAACCAAACCAGAACTAAACCAGGTTCAAACCAGAACTAAACCAGGACCAAACCAGGTCTAAACCAGAACCAAACCAGAACTAAACCAGGACCAAACCAGGACTAAACCAGAACCAAACCAGAACCAAACCAGGACCAAACCAGAACTAAACCAGGACCAAACCAGGTTCAAACCAGAACCAAACCAGAACTAAACCAGGACCAAACCAGGTCTAAACCAGAACTTTTCCACATTTCAGACACAAGATTATTACTACCAGAATCTAAAGCTGAATAAACACTTTATTTAAACGCACACATAAATGTGCTGCTCATTTGCATACTGGGTCATTAATTAATGTTCATTAACATTTATTCAGTTCTCATTAACGCCTCATTCTCCACAAACTCCCTGTATCTGATCGTTAATAAGTGTCATTAATCATCAAAGCCTTTTAACGACTTAATTCATGCACAAAAGTCCCAACATTACATTAATAAAGCAGTAATTAGGAGTTTGTAAATAAAGACAGAGATCCTTTATTTGTCCCACAATGGGGGAAATTCCACTGTTGCAACACACAGTTTAGGACAGGAATGAATGAAATAGACGCATGCAATAAAAATAGGATAAATAAACATGATAATAAAAATACAATATAAAGTATAAAGTGCACACTTATTTAAGTGGCTTAGTGTATGTTCTACACAGTAAGTGACTGCAGTGAGGTAAAGTGTATTAAAGTGTGTTAATGTCTAATTAGTAACAGAATAAGACAAATCACAGACTAATAAACACCAATGAACACGGAATGAAGCTCTTTGTCATATGCAAATGAGCAGCTGTTTTATGTAAATGAGCGTTGTGTGAGTGTGAGGAGGTGTTGGACTCACCGCAGGAGCAGCTCTGGACTGGACCAGGACCAGACCCTCAGCTCCATAAAACCTGCTCTGGGCTGGTCCTGGGTCCAGATCTGCTCCAACACCTCCAAACATGGGCACCGAGGAACTCACGGCCTTATAGGGCAGGGAGCGAGCCCGGGAGCCAATCAGAGCGCAGGAGGGAGGGGAGGAGCCAACCAGAGGGCAGGAGGGAGGGGAGGAGCCAATCAGAGGGCAGGAGGGAGGGGAGGAGCCAACCAGAGGGCAGGACGGAGGGAGGAGCCAATCAGAGGGCAGGGAGCGAGCCCGGGAATCAATCAGAGCGCAGGAGGGAGGGGAGGAGCCAATCAGAGAGCAGGAGGGAGGGGAGGAGCCAATCAGAGCGCAGGAGGGAGGGGAGGAGCCAATCAGAGGGCAGGGAGCGAGCCCGGGAATCAATCAGAGCGCAGGAGGGAGGGGAGGAGCCAATCAGAGGGCAGGAGGGAGGGGAGGAGCCAATCAGAGGGCAGGAGGGAGGGGAGGAGCCAATCAGAGGGCAGGACGGAGGGGAGGAGCCAATCAGAGGGCAGGGAGCGAGCCCAGGAATCAATCAGAGCGCAGGAGGGAGGGGAGGAGCCAACCAGAGGGCAGGAGGGAGGGGAGGAGCCAATCAGAGGGCAGGAGGGAGGGGAGGAGCCAATCAGAGGGCAGGGAGCGAGCCTGGGAGCCAACCAGAGCGCAGGAGGGAGGGGAGGAGCCAATCAGAGGGCAGGGAGCGAGCCCGGGAGCCAATCAGAGGGCAGGAGGGAGGGGAGGAGCCAATCAGAGGGCAGGAGGGAGGGGAGGAGCCAATAAGAGCGCAGGGACTGAAGGGCGGAGCCAATAAGAGCACAAGGATTTAGGGGAGGAGCCAACCAGATTTGGATGGTACTGTCTCATCTTTGAGGTGGGAGGGGGGCGTGTCATTAATGGTGTCACAGGTCAGGGGGAGGGGCTTAAAGCCAGTGAAGAGACTCCGGCGTCATGCGCTCTCTTCTTCTAGTTCCTGTTTTATGCGGCTAATTAATATTCATGTCAAACGATTAGCTGATTCTTTTGGTTCATGAATGCATTTTTTATTTTTATTTTATTTATTTAAGGAAAAGGGGGAACAAGACAGATGAATGAACATTTACACAAATGTAAATGTGACCATCTGCAGGCGCCCCCTGCAGGTCACAGAGAGATAAGACACAGTGCACTTCAGTTAAACAGAGACAGAAACAAGGGTTTATCAAGTTAGAACAGACAACACCTGCCCTTCTACTGCACAGGACTATTGCACACGCCCTCATATTGCACACACCCTCATATTGCACACACCCTCATATTGCACACACCCTCATATTGCACACACCCTCATATTGCACACACCCTCATATTGCACACACCCTCATATTGCACACGCCCTCATATTGCACACACCCTCAGATTGCACACACCCTCAGATTGCACACACCCTCATATTGCACACACCCTCATATTGCACACACCCTCATATTGCACACACCCTCATATTGCACACACCCTCATATTGCACACACCCTCAGATTGCACACACCCTCATATTGCACACACCCTCATATTGCACACACCCTCATATTGCACACACCCTCAGATTGCACACACCCTCATATTGCACACACCCTCATATTGCACACACCCTCATATTGCACACACCCTTATATTGTACTGATTCATATTGCACACACCCTCATATTGCACACACCCTCAGATTGCACACACCCTCAGATTGCACACACCCTCATATTGCACACACCCTTATATTGCACACAGCCTTATATTGCACTGATTCCTGTTGCACACACCCTCATATTGCACACACTCTCAGATTGCACACACCCTCATATTGCACACACCCTCATATTGCACACACCCTTATATTGCACACAGCCTTATATTGCACTGATTCCTGTTGCACACACCCTCATATTGCACACACTCTCATATTGCACACACCCTCATATTGCACACACCCTCATATTGCACACACCCTCATATTGCACACACCCTCATATTGCACACACCCTCATATTGCACACCCTCATATTGCACACACCCTCATATTGCACACACCCTCATATTGCACACACCCTCAGATTGCACACACACTCATATTGCACACACCCTCATATTGCACACACCCTCATATTGCACACACCCTCATATTGCACACACCCTCATATTGCACACACCCTCAGATTGCACACACACTCATATTGCACACACCCTCATATTGCACACACCCTAATATTGCACACACCCATATAGGCACACACCCTCATATTGCACACACCCTCATATTGCACACACCCTCATATTGCACACACCTCTGCACACACCTCATATTGCACACACCTCATATTGCACACACCCTCAGATTGCACACACAGATTGCACACTTTGCACACACCCTCATATTGCACACACTCTCAGATTGCACACACCCTCATATTGCACACACCCTCATATTGCACACACCCTTATATTGCACACACCCTCATATTGCACACACCCTCATATTGCACACACCCTCATATTGCACACACCCTCATATTGCACACACCCTTATATTGCACACCCTCATATTGCACACACCCTCATATTGCACACACCCTCATATTGCACACACCCTCATATTGCACACACCCTCATATTGCACACACCCTCATATTGCACACACCCTCATATTGCACACACCCTCATATTGCACACACACTCATATTGCACACACACTCATATTTCACACACCCTCATGTTGCACACACACACTCATATTGCACACACTCATATTGCACACACCCTCATATTGCACACACACATATTGCACACACCCTGATTTTGCACACACCCTCATATTGCACACACCCTCATATTGCACACACCCTCATATTGCACACACCCTCATATTGCACACACCCTCATATTGCACACACCCTCATATTGCACACACCCTCATATTGCACACACCCTCATATTGCACACACCCTCATATTGCACACCCTCATATTGCACACACCCTTATATTGCACACCCTCATATTGCACACACCCTCATATTGCACCACCCTCATATTGCACACACCCTCATATTGCACACACCCTCAGATTGCACACACCCTCATATTGCACACACCCTCATATTGCACACACCCTCAGATTGCACACACCCTCATATTGCACACACCCTCATATTGCACACACCCTCATATTGCACACACCCTTATATTGTACTGATTCATATTGCACACACCCTCATATTGCACACACCCTCAGATTGCACACACCCTCATATTGCACACACCCTCAGATTGCACACACCCTCATATTGCACACACCCTTATATTGCACACAGCCTTATATTGCACTGATTCCTGTTGCACACACCTCATATTGCACACACCCTCATATTGCACACACCCTCATATTGCACACACCCTCATATTGCACACACCCTCATATTGCACACACCCTCATATTGCACACACCCTTATATTGCACACAGCCTTATATTGCACTGATTCCTGTTGCACACACCCTCATATTGCACACACCCTCATATTGCACACACCTCATGTTGCACACACCCTCATTGCACACACCTCATATTGCACACACACCTCAGATTGCACACACCCTCAGATTGCACACACCCTCAGATTGCACACACACTCATATTGCACACACCTCATATTGCACACACCCTCATATTTGCACACACCCTTATATTGTACGGATTCATATTGCACACACCCTCATATTGCACACACCCTCAGATTGCACACACCCTCAGATTGCACACACCCTCATATTGCACACACCCTCAGATTGCACACACCCTCATATTGCACACACCCTTATATTGCACACAGCCTTATATTGCACTGATTCCTGTTGCACACACCCTCATATTGCACACACTCTCATATTGCACACACCCTCATATTGCACACACCCTCATATTGCACACACCCTCATATTGCACACACCCTTATATTGCACACAGCCTTATATTGCACTGATTCCTGTTGCACACACCCTCATATTGCACACACTCTCAGATTGCACACACCCTCATATTGCACACACCCTTATATTGTACTGATTCATATTGCACACACCCTCATATTGCACACACCCTCAGATTGCACACACCCTCATATTGCACACACCCTCAGATTGCACACACCCTCAGATTGCACACACCCTCATATTGCACACACCCTCAGATTGCACACAACCTCATATTGCACACACCCTTATATTGCACACAGCCTTATATTGCACTGATTCCTGTTGCACACACCCTCATATTGCACACACTCTCAGATTGCACACACCCTCATATTGCACACACCCTCATGTTGCACACACCCTCATATTGCACACACCCTCATATTGCACACACCCTCATGTTGCACACACCCTCATATTGCACACACCCTCAGATTGCACACACCCACATATTGCACACAACCTTATATTGCACACACCCTCAGATTGCACACACCCAAATATTGCACACACCCTCATATTGCACACACCCTCATATTGCACACACCCTCAGATTGCACACACCCTCATATTGCACACACCCTTATATTGTACTGATTCATATTGCACACACCCTCATATTGCACACACCCTCATATTGCACACACCCTCATATTGCACACCCTTATATTGCACACACCCTCAGATTGCACACACCCTCATATTGCACACACCCTTATATTGCACACAGCCTTATATTGCACTGATTCCTGTTGCACACACCCTCATATTGCACACACTCTCAGATTGCACACACCCTCATATTGCACACACCCTCATATTGCACACACCCTCATATTGCACACACCCTCATATTGCACACACCCTTATATTGCACACAGCCTTATATTGCACTGATTCCTGTTGCACACACCCTCATATTGCACACACTCTCAGATTGCACACACCCTCATATTGCACACACCCTTATATTGTACTGATTCATATTGCACACACCCTCATGTTGCACACACCCTCATATTGCACACACCCTCATGTTGCACACACCCTCATATTGCACACACCCTCATGTTGCACACACCCTCATATTGCACACACCCTCATATTGCACACACCCTCAGATTGCACACACCCTCATGTTGCACACACCCTCATATTGCACACACCCTCATATTGCACACACCCTCAGATTGCACACACCCACATATTGCACACACCCTCATGTTGCACACACCCTCATATTGCACACACCCTCATATTGCACACACCCTCAGATTGCACACACCCACATATTGCACACACCCTTATATTGCACACACCCTCATATTGCACACACCCTCATATTGCACACACCCTCATATTGCACACACCCTTATATTGCACACACCCTCAGATTGCACACACCCTTATATTGCACACACCCTTATATTGCACACAGCGTTATATTGCACTGATTCCTGTTGCACACACCCTCATATTGCACACACTCTCAGATTGCACACACCCTCATATTGCACACACCCTCATATTGCACACACCCTCATGTTGCACACACCCTTATATTGCACACACCCTCAGATTGCACACACCCTCATATTGCACACACCCTCAGATTGCACACACCCACATATTGCACACACCCTTATATTGCACACACCCTCATATTGCACACACCCTCATATTGCACACACCCTCATATTGCACACCCTTATATTGCACACACCCTCATATTGCACACACACTCATATTGCACACACACTCATATTGCACACACACTCATATTGCACACACACTCATATTGCACACACACTCATATTGCACACACACTCATATTGCACACACCCTGTTAATACTGTTCTTGTGCATCTGAACCAAACGACGAATCGGTCGTCCTCAGTCCAGGAGGACACGCCCACTCAGCAGAGCTCCCATTCTATTGGCCGCCGCGATCACATGACCTGGATCCACCGCCTCGAGCTTTAGAGCGACACCTGGTGGACAAGTCCTGGTCCAGAACCAAAGAAATGTATTTATGAAAACCAACGACAAAGCACCACGAAGGTCCAGGTCTGGTCCAGGTCCAGGTCCAGGTCCAGGTCTGGTCCAGGTCTGGTCCAGGTCCAGGTCTGGTCCAGGTCCAGGTCCAGGTCCCGGTCCAGGTCTGGTCCAGGTCCAGGTCCAGTCCAGGTCCAGGTCCAGTCCAGGTCCAGGTCCAGGTCCAGGTCCAGGTCCAGGTCCAGTCCAGGTCCAGGTCCAGGTCCAGGTCCAGTCCAGGTCTCAGGTCCAGGTCCAGGTCCAGGTCCAGGTCCAGGTCCAGGTCATTGCTGCAGCTGCTGATGATGAAAGTCTCAAACAGCTGAGAATGAAAAACTCCCAGGTCCCTGAACGCACCATGAAACCAGACCAGATCTAAGACCAGAGTCCAGGTCTGGTCCAGGTCTAGTCCAGGTCTAGTCCAGGTGTGGTCCAGGTCTGTTCCAGGTCTGGTCCAGGTGCGGTCCAGGTCTGGTCCAGGTCTAGTCCAGGTGTGGTCCAGGTCTGTTCCAGGTCTGGTCCAGGTCTGGTCCAGGTCTGGTCCAGGTCGGGTCCAGGTCTGGTCCAGGTCTGGTCCAGGTCTGGTCCAGGTCTGGTCCAGGTCTAGTCTAGGTCTGGTCCAGGTCTGGTCCAGGTCTGGTCCAGGTCTGGTCCAGGTCTGGTCCAGGTCTGGTCCAGGTCTGGTCCAGGTCTAATCCCGGTCTAAGGTCCCTCCTGGAACTGGACCAGGACTAATCCCGGTCTGGTCCAGGTCCCAGGTCCCTCCTGGAACTGGACCAGGACTAAACCAGGTCTGGTCCCTCCTGGAACTGGACCAGGACTAATCCAGGTCTGGTCTAAGGTCCCTCCTGGAACTGGACCAACTAAAGAAGAACCGGTCTAAGGTCCCTCCTGGGACTGGACCAGGACTAAACCCGGTCTAAGGTCCCTCCTGGGACTGGACCAGGACTAAACCCGGTCTAAGGTCCCTCCTGGGACTGGACCAGGACTAATCCCGGTCTAAGGTCCCTCCTGGAACTGGACCAGGACTAATCCCGGTCTAAGGTCCCTCCTGGAACTGGACCAGGACTAATCCCGGTCTAAGGTCCCTCCTGGAACTGGACCAGGACTAATCCCGGTCTAAGGTCCCTCCTGGAACTGGACCAGGACTAAACCCGGTCTAAGGTCCCTCCTGGGACTGGACCAGGACTAAACCCGGTCTAAGGTCCCTCCTCAGTTTGTGGGACTCTTGTTCCATAAAAGGAAAGATCTGAGACTTAAACATCTGACCAGACGCTCTCCAAACAAGGACACAAACTATGTACTACACATACTGCACTGACTACTGTCACTACTGTGTACTGTGTACTGTGTACTGTGTGTACTGTGTACTGTGTACTGTGTACTGTGTACTGTGTGTACTGTGTGTACTGTGTACTGTGTACTGTGTGTACTGTGTACTGTGTACTGTGTACTGTGTGTACTGTGTACTGTGTGTACTGTGTACTGTGTGTACTGTGTACTGTGTGTACTGTGTACTGTGTGTACTGTGTACTGTGTACTGTGTACTGTGTGTACTGTGTACTGTGTACTGTGTGTACTGTGTGTACTGTGTACTGTGTACTGTGTACTGTGTGTACTGTGTACTGTGTGTACTGTGTGTACTGTGTGTACTGTGTACTGTGTGTACTGTGTACTGTGTACTGTGTACTGTGTGTACTGTGTGTACTGTGTGTACTGTGTGTACTGTGTGTACTGTGTACTGTGTGTACTGTGTGTACTGTGTGTACTGTGTACTGTGTACTGTGTGTACTGTGTACTGTGTGTACTGTGTACTGTGTGTACTGTGTGTACTGTGTGTACTGTGTGTACTGTGTACTGTGTGTACTGTGTGTACTGTGTGTACTGTGTGTACTGTGTGTACTCTCTCCCTCTCTCTCTCCCTCCTTCTCTCTTCTGTCCCTCTCTCTCTCCCTCCCTCCTCTCTCTCTTCCCTCCCTCCCTCCTCTCTCTCTTCTCTCCCTCTCTCTCCCTCCCTCCTCTCTCTCTCCCTCCCTCCTCTCCTCTCTCTCTTCTCTCCCTCTCTCTTCCCTCCCTCCTCTCTCTCTCTTCCCTCCCTCCCTCCTCTCCCTCTTCTCTCCCTCTCTCTCCCCCTCCTCTCTCTCTTCTCCCCCTCCTCTCTCTCTTCTCCCCCTGCTCTTCTTTTCTTCCCTCCCTCTTCCTCCCCTCTGCTCTCTCCTTTTCGCTCTCCTCTTTGGCCTCCCCCTCTCTCCCCCTCTCTCACTCCTCTCTTTCTCCCTCCTTCTCTCCCTCTCTCTTCCCTCCTCTCTCTCTCCCTCTCTCTCTCCCTCTCTCTTCCCTCCCTCCTCTCTCTCTCTTCCTTCCCTCTCTCTTCCCTCCTCTCTCTCTCTCTGTCCCTCCCTCTCTCCCTTTCTCTTCCCTCCCTCCTCTCTCTCTCTTCTGTCCCTCTCCCTTCCCTCCTTCTCTCCCTCTCTCTCTGTCCCTCTCTCTCCCTCTCTCTTCCCTCCCTCCTCTCTCTCTCTCCCTCCTCTCCCCTCTCTCTTCCCTCCTTCTCTCCCTCTCTCTTCCCTCCCTCCTCTCTCTCTCTCCCTCCTTCTCTCCCTCTCTCCCTCTCTCTCCCTCCCTCCTCTCTCTCCCTCCCCTCTCTCCCTCTCTCTTTCCTCCTCTCCACTCTCCCCTCCTCTCTCCCTCCTCTCCCTCTCTCTTCCCTCCTCTCCCTCCTTCTCTCCCTCTCTCTTCCCTCCCTCCTCTCTCTCTTCTCTCCCTCTCTCTCCCCCTCCCCTCTCTCTTCTCCCCCCTGCTCTTCTTTTCTTCCCTCCCTCTTCCTCCCCTCTGCTCTCTCCTTTTCGCTCTCCTCTTTTGCCTCCCTCTCCTCTCCCTCCTTCTCTCCCTCTCTCTTCCCTCCTCTCTCTCTCTCTCTCTCTCTCCCTCTCTCTTCCCTCCTCTCCTCTGTCTCTCTCCCTCCTCCTCCTTTCTCTTTCCTCTCTCTCTCTTCCTCTCCTCCTCCTCCTCTCTCTCTCTCTTCCCTCCTCCTCTCCCTCTCTCTCTTCCCTCTCCACTCTCTCTTCTGTCCCTCTCTCTCTCTCCCTCCCTCTCCTCTCTCCCTCCCTCTCCCTCTCTCTTCCCTCCCTCTCTCTCTCCCTCCTCCTCTCTCCCTCTCTCTCTCTCTCCCTCCCTCTCTCTCTCCCTCCCTCCTCTCCCTCTCTCTTCCCTCCCTCTCTCTCTCCCCCTCCTCTCCCTCTCTCTCTCTTCCCTCCCTCCTCCTCCCTCTCTCTCTCTCCCTCCTCTCCCTCTCTCTTCCCTCCACTCTCTCTCTTCTCTCCCTCTCTCTTCCCTCCCTCCTCTCTCTCCCTCCTCTCCCTCTCTCTTCCCTCCACTCTCTCTCTTCTCTCCCTCTCTCTTCCCTCCCTCCACTCTCTCTCTTCTCTCCCTCTCTCTTCCCTCCCTCCTCTGTCTCTCTCCCTCCTCCTCTCTCTCTCTCCCTCCCTCCCTCCCTCTCTCTCTCTCCCTCCCTCTCCTCTCCCCTCTCTCTCCCCTCCCTCCTCTCTCTCTTCTCTCCCCCTCCTCTCTCTATTCTCCCCCCTCTCTTCTTTTCTTCCCTCTCCCCCCTCTCCCTCTCTCTCTCTCTCTCTCCCTCTCCCCTCCCTCCTCTCCCTCTCTCTTCCCTCCTCTCCTCTCTCTCTTCCCTCCCTCCTCTCTCCCTCCTCTCTCTCTTCTCTCCCTCTCTCTCCCCCTCCCCTCTCTATTCTCCCCCCTCTCTTCTTTTCTTCCCTCCCTCTTCCTCCCCTCTGCTCTCTCCTTTTCTCTCTCCTCTTTTGCCTCCCCCTCTCTCCCCCTCTCTCATTTCCTCTCCACTTTCTGGCTGCAGTTTGTTTTTTCTCTCGCTGCTTGTTTTTCATTGGTGCATTTTGAGCCAATCAGAGCTCAGATCTGATCCATAATCAATAATCGTTCATAAAGTCGACCTTCAGTCTGAGATAAGACACACCACTGAGACGGGTGAGACGGGTGAGACGGGTGAGTAAGACCTGGTTCAGACCTGGTTCAGACCCGGTTTAGTCCTGTTTTAGACCCGGTTTAGTCCTGGTTTAGTCCTGGTTTAGTCCCGGTTTATACCCGGTTTAGTCCTGGTTTAGACCTGGTTTAGTCCTGGTTTAGTCCCGGTTTAGTCCCGGTTTAGTCCCGGTTTAGTCCCGTTTTAGTCCCGGTTTAGTCCCGGTTTAGTCCCGGTTCAGTCCTGGTTTTGTCCTGGTTTAGTCCTGGTTTACACCTGGTTTAGTCCTGGTTTACACCTGGTTTAGTCCCGGTTTAGTCCCGGTTTAGTCCCGGTTCAGTCCTGGTTTTGTCCTGGTTTAGTCCTGGTTTACACCTGGTTTAGTCCTGGTTTAGTCCTGGTTTAGTCCTGGTTCAGTCCTGGTTTAGTCCTGGTTTAGTCCTGGTTTAGTCCCGGTTTAGACCCGGTTTAGACCTCCTGGTTTAGTCCCGGTTTAGTCCTGGTTCAGTCCTGGTTTAGTCCTGGTTTAGTCCTGGTTTAGTCCTGGTTCAGTCCTGGTTTAGTCCTGGTTTAGTCCTGGTTCAGTCCTGGTTTAGTCCTGGTTCAGTCCTGGTTCAGTCCTGGTTTAGTCCTGGTTTAGTCCTGGTTTAGTCCTGGTTTAGTCCTGGTTTACACCTGGTTTAGTCCTGGTTTAGTCCCGGTTTAGACCCGGTTTAGACCCGGTTTAGTCCTGGTTTAGTCCTGGTTCAGTCCTGGTTTAGTCCTGGTTTAGTCCTGGTTTAGTCCTGGTTCAGTCCTGGTTCAGTCCTGGTTTGGTCCTGGTTTAGTCCTGGTTTAGTCCTGGTTTAGACCTGGTTTAGTCCTGGTTCAGTCCTGGTTTAGTCCTGGTTTACTCCTGGTTTAGTCCTGGTTTAGTCCTGGTTCAGTCCTGGTTTAGTCCTGGTTTAGTCCTGGTTCAGTCCTGGTTTAGTCCTGGTTTAGTCCTGGTTTAGTCCCGGTTTAGACCCGGTTTAGACCCGGTTTAGTCCTGGTTCAGTCCTGGTTTAGTCCTGGTTTAGTCCTGGTTTAGTCCTGGTTCAGTCCTGGTTTAGTCCTGGTTTAGTCCTGGTTCAGTCCTGGTTTAGTCCTGGTTCAGTCCTGGTTCAGTCCTGGTTTAGTCCTGGTTCAGTCCTGGTTTAGTCCTGGTTTAGTCCTGGTTTAGTCCTGGTTTACACCTGGTTTAGTCCTGGTTTAGTCCCGGTTTAGACCCGGTTTAGACCCGGTTTAGTCCTGGTTTAGTCCTGGTTCAGTCCTGGTTTAGTCCTGGTTTAGTCCTGGTTTAGTCCTGGTTCAGTCCTGGTTCAGTCCTGGTTTGGTCCTGGTTTAGTCCTGGTTTAGTCCTGGTTTAGTCTCGGTTTAGTCCTGGTTTAGTCCTGGTTTAGACCCGGTTTAGTCCTGGTTTAGACCTGGTTTAGTCCTTGTTCAGTCCTGGATTAGCCCTGGTTTAGTCTCGGTTTAGTCTCGGTTTAGTGCCGGTTTAGACCTGGTTTAGTCCTGGTTTAGTCCTGGTTCAGCCCTGGTTTAGACCTGGTTTAGACCCTGGTTTAGTCCTGGTTCAGTCCTCAGTCCTGGTTTTAGAGTCCTGGTTTAGAATCTTAGACCGGGTTTAGACCAGGTTTAGTCCCGGTTGAGACCCGGTTTAGACCTGGTTTAGCCCCGGTTTAGCCCTGGTTTAGTCCTGGTTTAGTCCTTGTTCAGTCCTGGTTCAGTCATTGTTTAGTCCTGGTTTAGTCCTGGTTCAGTCCTGGTTTAGTCTGTGTTTAGTCCTGGTTTAGTCCTGGTTTTAGTCCTTGTTTAGACCTGGTTTAGACCTGGTTTAGTCCTGGTTTAGTCCTGGTTTAGACCTGGTTTAGACCTGGTTTAGACCCGTTTAGACCAGTTTAGTCCTGGTTTAGTCCTGGTTTAGACTCCGGTTTAGTCCTGGTTTAGTCCTTGGTTTAGTCCTGGTTCAGTCCTGGTTTAGTCCTGGTTTAGTCCTGGTTTAGTCCTGGTTCAGTCCTGGTTTAGTCCTGGTTTAGTCCTGGTTTAGTCCTGGTTTAGACCCTGGTTTAGTCCTGGTTTAGTCCTGGTTTAGACCCAAGCTTAGACCTGGTTTAGACCGGTTTAGTCCTGGTTTAGACCTGGTTTAGTCCTGGTTTAGTCCTGGTTTAGACCTGGCTTAGTCCTGGTTTAGTCCTGGCTTTTAGACCTGGTTTAGACCCGGTTTAGTCCTGGTTTAGACCCGGTTTAGTCCTGGTTTAGTCCTGGTTTGGTCCTGGTTTAGTCCTGGTTTAGACCCGGTTTAGTCCTGGTTTAGTCCTGGTTTAGACCTGGTTTAGACCCGGTTTAGTCCTGGTTTAGACCTGGTTTAGTCCTGGTTTAGTCCTGGTTCAGTCCTGGTTTAGACCTGGTTTAGTCCTGGTTTAGACCTGGTTTAGGTCCTGGTTTAGTCCTGGTTTAGTCCTGGTTTAGTCCTGGTTTAGTCCTGGTTTAGTCCTGGTTTAGACCTGGTTTAGTCCTGGTTTAGTCCTGGTTCAGTCCTGGTTTAGTCCTGGTTCAGTCCTGGTTTAGACCTGGTTTAGTCCTGGTTTAGACCTGGTTTAGTCCTGGTTTAGTCCTGGTTTAGTCCTGGTTTAGTCCTGGTTTAGACCTGGTTTAGACCTGGTTTAGACCTGGTTTAGTCCTGGTTTAGTCCTGGTTCAGTCCTGGTTTAGACCTGGTTTAGACCTGGTTTAGACCTGGTTTAGTCCTGGTTTAGTCCTGGTTTAGACCTGGTTTAGACCTGGTTTAGACCTGGTTCAGACCTGGTTCAGACCTGGTTTAGACCTGGTTTAGACCTGGTTTAGTCCTGGTTTAGTCCTGGTTTAGTCCTGGTTTAGTCCTGGTTTAGTCCTGGTTCAGTCCTGGTTTAGTCCCAGTCTGGTGACCTTCAGTCCTGGTTTAGTCCCGGTTTAGACCTGGTTTAGTCCTGGTTTAGTCCTGGTTTAGTCCTGGTTTAGTCCTGGTTTAGTCCTGGTTTAGTCCTGGTTTAGTCCCGGTTTAGTCACGGTTTAGTCCTGGTTTAGTCCTGGTTTAGACCTGGTTTAGTCCTGGTTTAGTCCTGGTTTAGTCCTGGTTTAGACCCGGTTTAGTCCTGGTTTAGTCCTGGTTTAGTCCTGGTTTAGTCCTGGTTTAGTCCTGGTTCAGTCCTGGTTTAGTCCTGGTTTAGTCCTGGTTTAGACCTGGTTTAGTCCTGGTTTAGTCCTGGTTTAGTCCCGGTTTAGTCACGGTTTAGTCCTGGTTTAGTCCTGGTTTAGTCCTGGTTTAGTCCTGGTTTAGTCCTGGTTTAGTCCTGGTTTAGACCTGGTTTAGTCCTGGTTTAGTCCTGGTTTAGTCCTGGTTTAGACCCGGTTTAGTCCTGGTTTAGACCTGGTTTAGTCCTGGTTTAGACCTGGTTTAGTCCTGGTACCTGGTTTAGTCCTGGTTTAGTCCTGGTTTAGACCTGGTTTAGACCTGGTTTAGTCCTGGTTTAGTCCTGGTTTAGACCTGGTTTAGTCCTGGTTTAGACCTGGTTTAGTCCTGGTTTAGTCCTGGTTTAGTCCTGGTTCAGTCCTGGTTTAGACCTGGTTTAGTCCTGGTTTAGACCTGGTTTAGTCCCGGTTTAGTC
The DNA here is from genome assembly GCA_019453435.1 of Rhinogobius similis. NCBI lineage: Eukaryota > Metazoa > Chordata > Actinopteri > Gobiiformes > Gobiidae > Rhinogobius > Rhinogobius similis. Next base: position 34,087,222 of record CM033636.1, on the reverse strand, counting down.
CTGGTTC